>APFE031358416.1:7254-49945 GCA_000404065.3 Pinus taeda
GGGGGCGGGGATGAATCAATAGTGTGCCTTCTTAACAATTTTTACCAATTGAAAACTTCTCTACTGAATCTTGCATATATTAACCAACAACAAATTAATAAACCTTCACATAAACATAAGCCATTTAACTAAACAAATAACCATGAGAGAAACAATGAACTACACAACAAGGCATAATCACATCATCACAAACGAGACACAAGATATCCGGTGGGAACCCTTCTAGGATTAAAACCACCCTTGTTGATGTTGCACTTCTCTAAATATTTATTACGTCAAGAAATGGTCTTTTACATAGAGGTGTTGAATCCCATCAACTAGGAGACTCGACCTCATCTACAATTGTATAACACCCATCAACTAGGAGAATCGATTCTACTGATAAGCTAGGAAGACTCTGTTCTCACACAGATCTGTGGACAACCATTCACTCAAAGTCAGCACTACCAAAAATCCTCTCCCAACTCCGATTAAACTATTCGACATTGATTGGATGGAGAAATCTATTCCTTTTTCTGATGCTACGAAATCATTGCTCGAATCTCATGTAGTCACTACTCCTCTACTCTATGAATACCTCATTTCATATATTTTCATATTGGATCCAAGAAACTCTTCTCAACTTTATTAAGCTCTACAATATGAACTCTAGCAACAAGAATCTTTGCAAATCATAATAAAAAACACCACAAACATATGCTCTCCACTCAAGAAAAATATTGTCTCCAATTCATCCATCAAAACTGAATAACATAATCACTAGCAAAAAAATTAAATCTCACTCAACCATAACATCAAACCCTCACTCCAGATAAATTTTGCTTAATACAATTAATGACATAAAACACAATGGTTATTTTCCAAATGCACCAACGAAACCTACAAAACAAATGTGAGAGTCACTAATCTGAATGTTGGGAAAACTTGTTAATGCTATGCAAGCTCGCTCAGCAGTAAAAATAATTGTGTTTAGGATCATCTCAAATTAACCAAAATGGGAGGATTTATGTGTCAAGATTTGAGTGTATTTTATGAGCAATTTATGAGGTTAATTAGATATTTAAAACACATATTCAACAAGTAAATTGCAGATAAATAAAACACAGCAAACTCATAACACAAAGCTGATAAAGGAGTTCACCCCTCCTGGGCTACATCTCCTTGGACCTACTTCAATGGCTAGGCCCTCTTTGCATTAATGGTCAATTCTCTGATTACATGCACCTTCAATACTCCAATGGATTTGCAACATGCTCCATTGGATCCAGAAGACCCAAAAACCCCAAAAATGACTATCCAAGCTTTGCAATTGGACTTCAACTGATCTAGGCTTTACCTCCTCTCATCATGGCCCTAGGCTTCCTTAAACTTCATCGTAGAAAAATCATGTACATAATTGCCTTTCTACCTCTACAACTTGTACCATTATGTTCAAAGCATCCAAATCATCTATGAATGACTCTTTCTGAGCCAAAATTGGTCAAAATATGCCAAAGATATGGCCTCTTCAGTTTTCCCTAGGAAAACTCCACCAAAACTGGAGAAACTCCAGTTAACCCCACCAAATTTGGAGTAGTTATGGATTTAGAAGACCCGCCAAAAATACTTCCAAGTTCCTTAATTAGTGGATAATCATGGCTTAATTAATGCTAAACCTATTTAGCACATTAATGGCGTGTTAGCACTTAATGCTAGCGGTTAAGGTTTCGAGGTTAGTCACATGCTAGTGGTAAATGCTAGTGGTTACCTCCCAATCCACCATGTATTAAACTTTAATGAAAGCTACGCCCCATAATTGTTAAGAAATATTATGGTGGTATAGAGGTATAGCATTGTGCTTGTGTGGGTGAGGTCACAAGTTCGATTCCTCGACCTGCCAAATCAATTTTACCCGACCTTTGAGAGGGCACGTGATGGCCTTCGGGCTTGCCACCTGTCAGCCTCTCATTGGTCCACCTCAGATGCCTTAGACCAATCCGATGCCGACACTTGTCGTGATCAATTGAGCCACCTATGGTAATATTGAGGGAATATTCCAAGAAATATTCCCTAGAATATTCTTTTTGCTGACTGGGCTATACAGATGCTTAGTCAGCATCCCAATCAACTTGTACCCAAAATTTGCTTGTTTGATAAAATGACCAGAACACTCTATCTTTCTCATACGAACTCTATTTTGAGTAAAATGAGTTGCATTGGGATCGTATTGTGAGACGGACGCATTCTTTTAGGTTTTGAGTGATTCCGAGCACTTTCAGTTTGAGCTAACTTTTGCCCCTAATCCAGATTCCAATCACTCCTTCCCACTAACGTGATTTTGGAACCACAAAAGATGGTTATATAATGAGAGCTGAATATTCTTCTCCTTCCCAAGTTATATCAATTGATTCTACTTGGAAAAATATCCCTCACAACCACTTGGGTTCATTAACATGCCTTGCCTTGCAAATGGCTTGGCATTTCAACCAATGTTCTCCTTTTGTTGCTGACCCAGTCCAACACTTATTGGATGTTTGTTTAAAAATAATGTTGTACCAAAGCAATCCCTCGATGCTTGGAAAGTTGATTAATGACCTTCCCACTCATAATCATGTTCCTCCTTTGCAACACATGCATTTGATGCAAGCTTCTCCTTGGAAACCACTTTTCCAAGTTAAGCCCATCTGAGTGAACTACAATAATGAGTTCCAATATCAGTAATAAAAAGAAAAGAAATGACCATTATTTTACCTCCACGGTTCCAAATTCCACATTTGGAAAAATGCATTCACCATCTCTTTCACTTATTGGCGTCAACACATCAAATCACATTGTAGACCATTTGATATTTTATAGGTGCT
The DNA here is from genome assembly GCA_000404065.3 of Pinus taeda. NCBI lineage: Eukaryota > Viridiplantae > Streptophyta > Pinopsida > Pinales > Pinaceae > Pinus > Pinus taeda. Next base: position 10,095 of record APFE031358416.1, read on the forward strand.
GCAATTTTTTTTGGCATTTTTGTCCACTTTCGCTTCTGGATTCCATCATCCTCCAGTCTTAACATGCTTTTCATGTCATGATTGGAGGATGAAGGCTAATCATGAGTCTCTTGCTCAAGCGTGGACCTTCCAAAATCCTGCGACATCTTGTCACCAGAAACACCATTAACCTTGAAAAAAACTCATGCAAGGATATAACTTGATGACCTCTTCCTTTTGCTTCTTCAAAGCAACAAATGTGACATCAAGTGAACATCACCATGTACTCTTACATCTTAAAAACCATCGACTAAACACAAGTTGACAAAACATGCTTCTTCAAACAACTAACTTTCAAGTGAAGAAAAAGCATGTACAACAACTTGACAATTTACAACAAGAATTCCACATTCTCATGAAACAATTCGTCACATCTCCCTTTCATCTTTGGAGACAAAATCAAACCTTCTAAGTTGACATAACATACATGTATCAATCAATCTACCACACAAGTTGACACTCATGCATGTGCAAATGATCAACATTCTCTCACAAGTACAATCACAAGTATAAGAATCCCATTGCCATGTATGAGTACTTAAAGATCTGAAATGACCAAATTTGCTACAATAAAATGAGTCAACATACTCCACTTTTGAACACCTTCCCGGCGTAAACATGCAAGTCCAATAATGCAACATGCATGCAAATTTGTAGTTGCAAATTTCCATCTTTGTTGCATCTAATTGAGTCAACATAACTCTACTTTTCCAACATCTTGCTTCATTCAAAATGCAACATACTTTCAGGAGAAAAAGAAATGCATCCAAATAACAAGGAAATGCATCAATAAGGCAAGATTTTCATCAATTATCAAATGAAATGCAATGCCTTAATTGGTTAAGAAATCTAACCATCTCTTTACAAACCATTTAAAATGCACTTCTTTAATCTGCACTTCATCATGTGTATCATCCTGACCCACATCAATTATGGAATCCTCTTCTCCATTCTTGCCAAAATCTCTCTCCACCTTCTTCAAATGTCATGGATGACTTGTTGGATGCAAAGTCCAACACTTGTCTACAGGATGACCCTTCTTATGGAAATGAGTGTAAAATAATTGCATCTTCTTTTCAACATGGTTTCCATTATCTAATGGACCTTTGGCTTTCGGTCTCTTTTGTTTTGAAAGTTTCCTGTGCATGGCTATCCTTTTCCAACACCTCGAAACAGTATGGTCATCCAAACCACAAAAATAACATGTAAATTTTCTCCAAATATTATGTGAATATTAACCATTTTTATCATGATCAAAAGAAACTTGATTAAAGGCAGATTTATACCTTGCACATTCACCTTTGTCGCCTTCTTGAGGAGGTGAATTTGATGAGATGGTGGCTCTCTTCTGAATACCAACAATGGTTTCAATGAGCTTATAGCTTTCAACATCCTCTTGTTTTCCATTTCCACTAGTTACATGCTTATGAGAATCTTCTTGCAAAGTAGGTATAAAAAAAATTGCATTCCTCATGAACACAAACTTCACAAGCTTGAGGTAATGAAAGTCCTTCTTGGAACACCTTTGATCAAGGATCAGTATATTTAGCTAAAAAATGAAAGTGCTCAGAATTTCTTCAGGCCTGAATGAATGGATATATTTTTTCTCTAGGATTCAAATGCCATGAACGGTTCAAAAAACCGACATCATATGCAAAAGTTCGGTGAAAAAAAGCCTCGGCGGGGCGAGCCCCCACCCCATGTGACCAAGCGCCCAAACCAGGAGCTAGGGGCTAACTATTAAGCGAGATTAGTGTGCCAATAATCATTTTATCATTTAATTAATCCGTAATTAAGTTGGCAGAATTTATGGCAGAGCCACTAAATCCGGAACCACCACCAAACTTAGCGGACTTAACTGGCAGTTCTTCAGATTTAGAGGAGGTTTTTTAGGAGAAACTATTTGAGCCATAACTTACTCAATTCTCACACAGATTTAGAAAATGGATAGTAATTTTCAGCTAATTGGCATGATGGGAACTCATTGGAGTAAGTTACAGAGACAGAAGAGGTCATCTACAGCTGTTTTTGGTCACTTGAAGATTTTTGAAGCCTAGGGCCACCAGGTGTTGGAGGCCATTACCAGAGCAACTGGTAACCAAATTGAGTAAAAAAAATAGTAATTTATGATAGATTTGAATGTTTTGAACTCATTGGAGTAGGTTTAAGAGGTAGAAGAGGTCATCTATAGGTTTTTTTGGTCACTTGAAGATTTTTGAAGCCCAGGGCCACTAGGTGTTGGAGGCCATTCTTAGAGTAGCTGGTAACCAAATTGAGTAAACAAATAGTCATTTCTGATAGATTTGAATCTTTAAACTCATTGTAATAGGTTCCAAGAGAATTGGATACATGTAACAATAATTTGATCACTATTGAAGCTAATACAAAGGTCCACACCATGAAGCTGGACCAAGGAGATGTAGCCCAGGAGGGGTGAACTCCTTCAACAAAAATTTGTGTATTGAGCTTTGTTAGTTATGCTTGTTGTGCTTTTATATGTTGATTTTCATCCATTTAAATTCATGCTTTTAATTTCATGAAAAACACTAAATTTCACTAAGTTAGATGAATTGACAATCACATGGTCATGGATAAACTCTCTATGGATAAGCAAACCAAAGCAAAGAAAATTTTATATCTCGATATGATACTAGCATAGCATTAACTAGCAATCAATTTCAGATCAAGTAGGTATTAGAGCACAAGGTTTCTTGCTTTATTTGCTTGAAGGGTTTAATAGTTGCAATTGTTGTTATGATTTCAAGGTTGAAGTTGCAGAGAGGAGAAGGGAACCTACAGATAGCTAGTCTTGAGATTAGGACAAGAAGGAAGAAGGATGAGAAAGCATCATTCTCACCCAAAGGACCACTCAAGGCAGCACCTGAATCACCTCAAGTTCCATCTCCATCAATTGAGATAGAATAGGCACAGATTGCACAAGAGGTTGAAGTGATTGAAGAGGTACAATCAGTGCAACTTTCTGAGCCTAAATCCATAGCCATTATGTCTGGAGAAAGAGAGAATCAAGGTCCCTCTTCAAAAGAGGAATAATTCAAGAAAGGTTTCTAGACTTTAGCTGAGATGGTTAAAGTCCTTTATGAAGAGAGGAACACTAGAATGGTTGGAGAGAGTTCTAAACCTCCACATGGAGAAGGAATCTCAAAGGACAAAAAAGATGAGAAGAAGGACTCCAAAGGGAATGGCGGAAAGCCACCTCCATCTCCACCATCCTCATCATCTTCCTCATCGTCTTCACCATCTCACACAACATCATCTTCCACTATCACCACTACCCATTCTCATTCAAAAACCCCAAAAGGAAAAACCATTACTGAAATTGGACATGAAATTCAAACTTCTCATGTACAATGGAGAAATGAATGCAGAAAAGTTAGACAATTGGATTCAATAGTTGGAGGTATACTGTAGAATTCAAAACCTTCAAGAAGATGACATAAAGATCCAGTTGGCTTCACTGAGGCTAGAAGGAGATGCACTAGTTTGGTGGGAAGCAAAGACTCGAGAGGAAATGTGAATCCATGGTAAGATATCCATTTCTTGGGTTGAATTCATTTGTTCCATTCAAAGACAATTTTATCCTTTAGCCTATATGCAAAATTTCATTATGATTTGGCAGAATTTTAGGCAATTAAAAGGCCAAACAGTCCAAGACTATACTCATGAGTTTAGAAAGAGGGCTTTATTGTTGGGAGTAAACTTGAATTCACAAGACACACTCTTGAAATGTATTGGAGGTTTATATTCCTATTTGCAGCATATTGTCCTTATGTTTAACCCAAGAAACTTAGATGAAGTATGTGTGCAAGCCACACATCTTGAGGCAAGGGGAAAACAAAACATAGAGGAGAAATGTGAAAGTGAGGGTAAGGGAAAAGAGAAGGGAGGAAAATGGAAGGGAAAGAAGAATGCAAGTATAAAAAAAGAGAAGGAAAAACTCACATGCAAAAATTGTTCAAAGATTGTCCATGATGAAGACTAATGTTGGCAACTTCATCCAGAATTAAAACCAGATATATTGAAAGCCAAAGAGAAGGCCAAAACTGTTGCTATAGCTGAAAAATACTTAGGGTCAAGTTCAGGAGATGAGACAAAAATTATAGCTATGGGTTTGAAAGGTTAACATGTTGAAAGTACTAGTTCCTCAAATAGTCACAACAACACTCCAAGTTAAATAGCTTAAATTTGAATCGTACCACATCATAAACCATACCCTTTGGGTTGGATAGTTAAGGATGCCAATTTACTGGTTTCAAGGAAATGCATTTTTAGATTTGCTACTACTGCAAACTTTGTTGATGAAGTCGATTTAGATGTGGTTCCACTTGAAATTTCTGGGATTAACTTGGAAAGTCCATATTTGAATGATAGGAAAGCAGTGTTTCATCGCTATGAGCACAAATATCGTTTGCTTAAAGATGGGGTGAAGTATATTGTAAGAGCTCATCGCAAGAAACTGAAAATTTCTTTAGTTAATGCAGGGCAAATGAAGAGGCTAGTGAATGCAAGTCAGAACTTGACATTGTTGATGATCAAACAAAGAGATGTTTTGAATCATACTTTTCATAAATATGCTTATACTTGTAATGAGTTGTTTCAGAATGATAATAGGTTGCCTTTAAAAGAAGGTGAAAAACATTTGCAGCAGCCAACATTGGTGTTGAGCAGTGTTGAAAACAATGTGTCGATGCAAGAAGTTGCAAAGGTTAAAGAGAAGAGGACAAAGAAGCTTGGCAAAGAAGGCATGGGTTTCACAAATGTTCATTGTTGGTTTCCAAAAGGCACATTACAATAGCGAAGAAACTTGGGCAAGAGTTGACTCAATTACAAGGCAAAAGCAACTAAAAATCACCATAGAGACAAAGTGCAAGGTGAGAAAGATTCCAAGTTTCCTTTGATTGTTGACCAAGCTAGGAAAAAAATTATTTCTACAAAATTAGATTGTTTTTCTGCAAATTCAGGAATATTGCAGCATGACAGTGTCAAAGACAACAATAGATGGTCGTCAGAATCAAGGAAAATTTTGACTTTTATGAAAAGCTCCAAATGATGAAATTAGGAAAATTTCAATGGATAAAGACTGGAAGGATGAGGGAATAGTCCCCTCATCAACATAATCAGTGATCAAGAGAGCTTTTGGGGTCCAAAAGGCTTCTAGTGGGGAGGAATGATCAGGGATCAATATTTTAGCTAAAAAAATGAAAGTGCTCAGAATTTCCTCAGACCTGAATGAATGAATAGAGTTCATCTCCAGGATTCCAGTTCCATGAACGGTTTGAAAAACCAACATCGTATGCAAAAGTTAGAGCTTCGTAAAGTTTGGTAAAAAAAAGCCCAGTGGGACGAGCCCCCACCCCATGTGACCAGGCGCCCAAAACAGGAGCTAGGGGCCAAATGTTAAGTGGGAATAGTGTGCCACTAATCAGTTTATCATTTAATTAATCCGTAATTAAGTTGGAAAAATTTATGGAGGAGCCACTAAATTTGGAACTGCCGCTACCAAACTTGACGAACTTAACTGGGAGTTCTCCAGATTTAGAGGAGGTTTTTTAGGAAAAACTGGTTGAGCCATAACTTACTCAATTCTCACCCAAATTTTGAAATTGAATAGTCATTTTTGGCTAATTGGCATGATGGGAACTCATTGGAGTAGTTTTAAGAGGCAAAAGAGGTCATCTACAAGTGTTTTTGGTCACTTGAATATTTTTGAACCCTAGGGCCACTAGGTGTTGGAGGTCATTACCAGAGCAGTTGGTAACCAAATTGAGTAAAAAAATAGTTATTTCTGATATATTTGAATGTTTTGAAATCATTGGAGTAGGTTTCAGGGGTAGAAGAGGTCATATATAGGTGTTTTTGGTCACTTGAATTATTTTGAAGCCTAGGGCCACCAGGTGTTGGAGGCCATTCCCAGAGTAGTCGGTAATCAAATTGAGTAAAAAAAATAGTCATTTCTGATATATTTAAATGTTTTAAACTCATTGGAATAGGTTTTAAGAGCATTGGATGCATGTAACAGAAATTTGAGCACTATTGAAGCTAATACAAAGGCCCGCACTATGAAGCTGGACCAAGGAGATGTAGCCCAGGAGGGGTGAACTTATTCAACAAAAATTTGGGTATTGAGCTCTGTTATTTGTGCTTGTTGTGTTTTTATACGCTGATGTTCAGACATTTAAATTCATGCTTTAAATTTATGCAAAACATTAAATTTCAGTAAGTTAGATGAATTGACAATCACATGCTTATGGATAAACTCTCTATGGATAAGCAAACCAAAGCAAAGAAAAATTTATATCTGGATATGATACTAGCACAATGTCAACTAGCAATCAATTTCAAATCAACCTTCATGTGCATCCTTGGCTCTAGAGCATTCTCCATCATGTTGTCCATAACCAAGACCCAAATACCTAGGCCTTTCCTCAACAACAATTGGCTCAACTATGCCTTGTGCATGTTTGCCTAACCCTTTACCTTCATAGCCCATATTCATCAATAATTTGGACCCTATTCTTCTAGTGTGTCTTTCAAAATCATAAAAACATTCATTTTGAGAGGAAATTGAAGATAAATTTGAATTTCATACCTCATTTTCATGCACATACTTGGCTAGGGTTTCCTTGGCATCATGGAGTTGAATCTCCATCTCATGCATATTTTCAAGAACCTCTTGCTTCTCCTCCTTCATGGCCATCAACTACTCTTGAATTATAGTGTTCTCCTTCCTATATTCATACAATTCTTACACCATAGCTCTCATGATGATAAGCTCTTGCAACATCTCTAAATCAAAGAGTCTTGCTAAGGAAGATGGATTAGAAACATCACTTGTTGAAGTTGCCATCACATAAACTTGCACAAATACAAAACCAATAGCTAATTTTCTAGCTAACCTTGGCAAACCATCTCAAGGTTAAAATTAGCTAACCTCCCTCTGATACCAACTTGATCTGAATGTTGGGAAAACTTGTTAATTCTATGCAAGATCCCTCATTAGTAAAGATAAATGTGTTTAGAATTGTCTCAAATTAACAAAAATGTGAGGATTTATGTGTCAAGTATTGAGTGTATTTTATGAGAAATTTATGAGGTGAATTAGATGTTTAAAGCACATATGTAGAAAGTAAATTTAAGAGAAATAGAAAAACAAAAAACTCATAACACAAAGTTGATAAAGGAGTTCAGCCCTCCTGGGCTACATCTCCTTGGACCTGCTTCAATGGATAGGCCTCAATTCTTTGATTACATGCACCTAAATTACTCCAATAGCTTTTAAACCTTCTCCATTGGATTCAAAAGACCCAAAAACCCAAAAAATGACTATCCAAGCTCTTCAATTGGACTTCAACTAATCTAGGCTTGACCTCCTCTCCTGGTGACCTTAGGCTTCCTTAAACTTAAACGTAGAAAAACCACACACATAAGTGCCTTTCTGCCTCTAAAACCTATTCCATTGTGTTCATAGCATCCAAATCATCTAGGAATGACTCTTTCTGTGCCAAAATTGGTCGAAATATGCCAAAGTTATGGCCTCTTCAATTTTCCCTAGGAAAACTCCACCAAAACTGGAGAAACTCCAGTTAACCCCGCCAAATTTGGAGTAGTTCTGATTTAGTGAACCCGCCAAAAATATCGCCAAGTTAAAATACGCTTAATTAGTGGATAATCATGGCTTAATTAATGCTAAACCCGCTTAGCACGTTAATGGCGTGATTAGCACTTAATGCTAGCGGTTAAGGTTTCGAGGTTAGTCACATGCTAGTTGTAAATGCTAGTGGTTACCTCCCAATTCGCCATGTATTAAACTTTAAATGGAATTCGTGCCCCATACATGTTAAGAAACATTATGGTAGTATAGTGGTAGAGCATTGCGCTTGTGTGGGTGAGGTCACGAGTTTGATTCCCTGGCCTACCAAAACAATTTTATCCCCCCTTTGAGAGGGTACACAGCAGCCTCCGGGCTTGCCACGTGTTAGCCTCTCATTGGCCCACCTCATATGCCTTAGACCAATCTGATGCCAACACTTATCACAACCCAATTGAGCCACCTGTGGGAATATTTTTGGAATATTCCAAGAAATATTATTTTTGCTAACTGGGCTATATGGATGCCTAGTCAGCATCCCAATCAGCCTATACCCAAAATTTCCTTGTTTGATAAAATGATCAGAACACTCTATCTTTCTCATACAAATTCCGTTTTGAGTGAAATGAGTTGCATTGGGATTGTAACACCAAGACGAACATGTTCATTCATGTTTTGAGCGATTTAGAGCACTTTGATGTTTAAGCTAATTTTTTCCCCTAATCTACATTCTGATTAGTCACCAACTTGGAGCTATACCAAGCTCTCCATATCTACCAACAAAATCTTATACAACTCTTTGCATCTCTAAACTGCAATCTAAAGTTTTGCATCAATACTCTGCTTTATTAATTACATTTTCTCATTCTGTTGCCTTTCTGCAACACTTGCACAAGCTCTCTTTGCTCACTAGAAAGTATGGAGTATTCCTTCTCTATGCAAACTTCTCTAACTCACTCTCATACTAAAACCAAAATGATCACCCCGCTCCAAACTGAAGTATATAAAACATACAAGGTGAAATACACTTTTGGATCAGGATCAAGAGTGCACAAAGTTGATGAAATCAAACCATTATCACCACTACTTATGCACTTAAGTTGTTCACAATCATTGAAGGAGTTTTTTAAACAATTCATGACCTTTTTAAGTTAGTATAGAAGCGTCCATGAATTTATAGGTCGAAATACATTTGATGTGCACGAGGAGTCCATAGGAAAAACACTTAAAAAAAAAAGATTAATGCTCCCTTTGCTTTGTTGGATTGAGTTATAACTTAGGTTCTTAAGACATGGCTAGCATTAGTAACACTCTGTGGCCAACAGTTAATCTGTGATACTCCTCTTTAAGCCTCCTTCCACATGGAATCTTCCAATTCTTCTTTGGGAGGATGCTTGAGACATCATCACTTCCTTTTGCAAGTAATCTCATCTCATGAAAATAATCATAGGTATTAGTACAAGATCACCCAACTCATGAAAACATGGAATACATTAGGTGACCTTAACCGGCTCATAGAAAACTTGTCCAACATCTCCAAAACTTGCAGCAGCACAATTAACCTATCCAACATCTCCAAAACTTGCAGCAGCACAATTAACTGTCCAACTACCTCCAACACCTGTCAAACTTCCTTTAGAATCTATCAAATTTTGTAGCATCTTTACAGCCGCAACATCATGCCATCACAACACTTCTATAAGTCATCCTCTAGTTCCTACACTAGGTTCCTTCACTAAGTCATGAATAGAAACATAAACACTACTAGCACATGAGAAACCATCTATCACATCAATGCCATCATTTGACCATCATGAGTGTGACATCATAAGGTTGACATCAATGCCAACATAATCAGCTCAATGTAAACTCAAACAGTTGCAACCATGGAATCAATACATCAACTAGACTCCATAGGGTTGACATCAATGTCAATATATGCTAGTTGCCATCATGAAACTAATGCCAATATCATCTAGCTGGAAACATGCACACCATAATGTCAATAATCTCCCCCTTTGGCATTAATGGCAAACACACATAAAATCCAGACCAAACTCCTCTACTAATCCCCCTTTGACATCAATGGAAAAGGGTCAAATCCATCTGATAGGACAACAAGAAAACAAATACAAAAACTGGAGCAACTGATCTCTACATGGCTGAAAAAAGAGACATATGAACAAATAATCGTATTTTTTCACATCAATAGCAAGCAAAAAATAAACAAATCGTCATTCAAAGCAACATTTCCAACCAATGACCTATAGCAGCAAAAACAATATGCCAACATAAGGAAACCATAAGCAACATCAAGCATATAAGGCACTTGCCCAACTCTCTACAGTAGCAAGCACAATGCAAAACATCAACCTCTCTACCCATATGATAAGGTCAAAATCCCAACAGTCATAGCATAACATGAGGCATAAACATGAACTCCTCCAAGTGGACCATAATGCCAACAATGATGGCTAAATTAAATAAGAGCAAATAGATGCTCCCCCTGAACACATTCAAATATCCAAGTTGTAGTGCCACTTCTATTGCAAACTTTGCTTCCTTGCCAAGAAATAAGCACCAAAACTCCACATGAACATGACTTAAATTACATATACAATGAAAATACATGACTATAATAGTGACATAAGGCCTCATACATGACTATAACATGACCTCATGACTCGTGACTAGGAGACCTAAGGATAGTAAAATATAAGTACATAGCGTAATAAGCATTTTACATGGATTTTCAATGGATTACATAGCTTCTATAATCATTACCTATGGATCAATGACATATCATGGTTTTTACATCATCATTAGCCCATACATGTTTCTGCAATAAGACTCCATGACACTCCTGAAAAATGTGCCTATCAACATAATGACTCAAACAACTAATGACTGGACCCTCTACCAACATAAAATGATGAATCAATGGTAAGAATATGGCTATAATAAACTACATATAACAACGCATACATGGATGGTCCATGTCTCATGTCATGTATACTTTTCATTTCCACATTTATTCATGCTAAACTAGCTGAAAGATGATCAATAAAAGCTGCAACAAGGTTGATATTGTATTTCAACTCGTAACAGTAAATACACCATTTGTAAAAAGAATAAGTGAAAATAAATATAAAACATAACGAAAAAGCCTTGAAAACATAGCTTCCCCTGAGCATGATATACCTCATATGAAATGATCCTACTAATCTAAAAATGCATGGAAGAACTAGATAAAAAATCATTGTTGCTAGAACTCCTCAAGATACCAACGCTTCTCCCAAGACCATGCTAGTATCATATGTACCTATGTAGTCAAGTAGATGTATCATGCAAGAATGGACTGCAGTAGGGGATGATCTCTCCTACTCTGAATCTTATGAGGAAGATTACTCTCTTGGTATCTTCTTACTCTTCACTCTTCCCTTCAACACATACACATTATCCGGTGTCTTGGCTCCCATAGCAATCACTCTCTTTGATCCTTCTTTCTAAATGCTGCAACCTTTGGAGTTGAAAACCACTTCCTTACCTCCATCAACCATTTGGCTCACTCTCAAGATATTATTATTTAGGCCTTAAATGATCCACACATCATCTGCATTGGTCCTCTTCTCACTAAGATTGGCTTTATCACTTCCTAATACTCTTATGGTTTCATTACCTTCAAAAACAATGCAACCAATCTTGGTTCTCTTTAGGAAGTGAAATTTCTTCCTATCACCTGGCATATGGTGTGAGAATCCACTATCGATATACCACAAGTCATCGTCATCACAATAACAAAGTGCAATTCCACACCTTTCAAGCTTTGTCTCCTTCTTCTTCCACATATTCCTTGGCTGGTTTCTTGGTTGTGCATTCTCCTTTGTCTGCTACCTTTTTAACAAATGGCCTCAAGAATTTAGGCATCTTACAATATTTTTCCATGTGCCCAAAGTTGTGACATAGATAAAAATTTATGTGGCCAAGATATGAAGCCAAAGGATCTCCTCATACTGGATTTGAAAGTGGGTCCTCTTCTTGGCTGATCAAACTAACTCATAGATGTGTGCACTCTCCTCCTACAAGAAGCTTCCACATGTCCAAAATTGTGGAAATTGAAGCACTCCATCTCATCCATAAATGGGGAAAAGGATTTTTGACTCCCCCTTTGAAAACTACTACCATCAACCATAGGACCAAATGATCTTCTAGATGTGAAAGCTCCTTTTGGTTTTCTTCTTTGCTGGTAGTTGGTTTTCTTTCTCTCTCCTTTCTTTCTACTATTGTTGGTCACATTCTTTGTTGCAAGTTTCTTTAGTTTTGCTTTATTATTCTTCCCTGCACGTGAGCATTTCTCTCCCTTTTGAAAATTGATTCCATATTTTTTCGCTGCTATGGTGCTCTTTACTTGCTCCAATTGCTGGTCCTTTTCTTCAAGATGATTTCTTAATTTTCAATCACACCTTCAAGCACTTCAACATAGTCCTTCCTATCTTTTTTCTTGCTACAATTGACTTCTTCTATTCTTTTCGATTATGCCAGTCGTGTCCTCAAGGTAGTGATCTCTTCCTTGATATTTTTCTCCTTTTCACCACAAATCCATAATTTCTTCTCATGCTCCTTGCATACATCTATTAGTTTACCAATTTCACTTGAAAAAATTTCAATAACGACCATGGCATATTCATGTTCAGCCTTAAGGAACATGAAACTATGACCATCATCTATTCCACTAGTCAAATATGAATTATTAACACCACTACTATTAAAAATATAACTCAGAAGTAAATCAATGTGACTTATACCTTTAGATCCGTTGTCCTCTTGTATAACTGGTTCAATTGAAGCTTTGTTCTTCTTATATCTCATCTTCTTCTTCTTTTTTATGCTCTTCTATAACACTTCATTATTGGTGCTACAACTTGCTCCATATAACATATGCAATCTGTCCCAAACCTCCTTGGAAAATTTTAAATCTCCAACTTTTTTTGAGTATGCACTATGGAGATTCTCTAAGATTATACATCTTGCTTAAGAATTTTGCTTCATTTCTTCTAATGAAGGTGAATCGTTATCATATCCTTCACAAATCCATGCAGCTAAACAAACAACCATGAGAGCAACAATAAAACACACAACAAGGCACAATCACATCATCACACATGAGACACAAGATATCTTGTGGAAACCCTTATGGGAGAAAAACCAACCTTGTTGTTGTTGCGCTACTATGAATATTTATTATGTCAAGCAATGTTATTTTCCATAGATGTGTTGAATCCCATTAGCTAGGAGACTCAACCTCATCTACAATTGGCTAACACCCATCAGCTAGGAGACTTGATTCTACTGATCAACTAGGAAAACTCTATTCTCACACACATCTATCAAAAAACCATCCATTGAAAGCAACCACAATCAATGAGTTGTGCCCAATACCAATTGGACTATCCAACACCGATTGGATGGAGAAATATGTTCCTTTTTCTGATTCTAAGGAATCACTACTCCAATCTCATGAAGTCATTTCTCCTCTACTCTATGCAAACCTTGTTTCATATATTTTCATATCAAGTCCAAGACACTCTGCTTAACTCGATTTATCTCTACAATACAAACTCCAACAACAATACTCTTTGCAAGTCATACTAAAAAACACCACAAACATTTTCTCTCCACTCAAGAAAAATAGTGGCTCCAATGCATGCATAAAAAATGAATAACATAATCACCAACAACAAAAATAAATATCACACTCAGCCATAACATGAAACCCTCACTCTAAATAAATTCTGCATAATTCAATCAACAACATAAAACACAATGACTATCTGCCAAATGCACTAGAAAGAATTGCAAAAAATGTGAGAGTCACCAACTTGGAGATATACCAAGCTCTACATATCTACCCAAACAATATGCTACAACTCTCTGCATCTCTAATATGAAATTTGAAGTTCTGCATCAATACTCTGCTTCATTAATTATATATGTGCATTCTGTTGCCTCTTTGCAACACTTGTACAAGCTCTCTTTGCACACTAGCAAGTTGTTGTAGCGACTACAACCACCCTCCAAAATTTTGGTTCGCAATCAAATTTCAGAGCCTACCTCGGATCCTGCAATCGATTATCCTTAGTCGCTTGCTGGTAAGCTGATGATTTCAAGTTTCCCTCCTTGATCTTAAGAGTCGTCCCTGTTCTCATCTTCATGCAACATGTGTCATATTTGGGCACAGGGGTTGTTGTTTGCCATGCAAAGGGGATGTTGTCTTTCTTCAAGGGAATTGTTTGCGTATGAGTGGTTGTCATCACATAGACATGTTTCACACTCACCTCATGCACTCACATCACGAAGGTTGTTGCTTCAAGAAAAGTATGTCTTATGTATTCTGGATGGTCTACGTTGTGTCACTAAGTGTCCGTGTGTGATCACAGTCGAGTCATATTAATGTTTGCATATGTTTCACTAATCTCACACTTAGCCTTTTCCCCAAGTGACCTCGCCTCATCTAGCTTCTCAAAACTATGCGCTTTATTTATGCAACCATCAAGCTTCCTCCCTTGCCTGCTGAAACCCAATAGTGCATAGAAACACCAATCTCCCTTTCCTACTAAAACCCCACAACTCGTAGAGACCCCAGCCAACACTACTCTCCAGAAATACACAGAGCAGTCCAGCTACACTATACTCAGATATTGTGCAAAGGAGTCCTCTCGGGACCCCTGTCCCGCAGCAGTGCTTTGAGCCTCAAAACTGCGTAGTGTTGTCCAAGTTGTTTTGTCTGTCTTGCATGAAGAAACTGTGCAGACTGGCCTCCCAGGGTCTCATTCTAGCAGCAGTCACTTTCTACCAAAATTGCGCAGATCTACTTCTCAATGAGTAAAGGAAAATATGACATGCTGAAATCACTTCCAAGGAATTGAGGAGAAGGACCAAGGAACCAAGTAATGGAAAAGAACAAGACCACATGCAAACTCTATCAGATGCATGATCATCTTGAGGGTAAGTATGGTAATTAAAGAACATCTGTCGAGGTACACCTCTAAGTTGAGTTTGAAAGACTGCTTGTCAATGTCATATCATCCTCTCCTCAGTAACATGCATGTGCGCAAACTCGAAAAGTCATCTTATGTGTTTCTTCTACATGTCTTGCTTCTTTTTCACTTGTTCGGCCAACTGTCATCTTCTGTATGTTGATTGCTATGTCATGCTTGCCAACTCGTTCTGGTGATGTTGAAGGTTGTGTTTGAGTTGTGTTCGTTATGAAAACATCTATTGCACTCACACAAGTGTTGTATGCACTAACGCGCAACAATCGTCGCAATCATTCAATGATCTATGATAAGTGTCACGCCTGTCACTCGCACCGTCGGTGAGTCACACTGAGTATATGTTGTCTTTATGGTTTGAGGTTTCTTGTCATCGAGTCATGTTGAGTGTGTGTTCGCAAGGTCGTGTATGCACAAGTTCAGTCACTCACACAATTAGTCATTTTGCTGAAATCCTGATGACCAGATCACCCTCCAACAACTGGGCCTTCATTGAGCTGCATTACGTAGTTTAAACCCTCAGTGGACATGTATTGTTGCCTAGAATTGTGTAGAGCTTGAGATTGTCTCCCAAGTAGCCTTCATTGCGCAATCCTGAAATCAATCAGACCAAATATCATCTAGAATAGCGCAAACGTTCCTCAGCAAGCCATCTCAATCTATGCTACCTGCAAGCAAATCAACCAACCCTCCTACTAGTCAACTGAACATTTTGACTAGGTAATCACTCCAGGACTCACTCCCCTCAAAAATTGCACAGAAGCTGCAGACCTTGGCTGCTCCACTAGTTGAGAAAATTGTGCAGACAATCTGGATAGACACCCCATGCCCGCTTCTGTCTCCCTCCAGAAATTGCGCAGTTTTTCTAGCCAGCCACCCAGACAACCTATCGACTTCTCACCTAGAAAACTACACATATTTCATGGGAAATCCCCTCAGCTTCCCAACATCCCACTCAGCTCAGAAATTGCACAAAAGTGATCAACAAATCAGGCTCCCAACAATTGTGCATTTTTTCTCTCCAACAACCTCGTAGCTCGTTGCCAGCTCCCTCTAGGAATTGTGTAGTTTTTGCTGCGAAGCCATCCCGTAGCCTGCTTCCAGCTCCCTCCAGCAATTGCTTAGTTTTTTCTGCCAAGCCTTCTGAAGCCCGCAGCCAGCTCCCTCCAGGAATTGCGCAGTTTTTGCTGCTAAGGCCCTCTACTGCTCAAACTTCTTCCCTCCAGAAATTGCACACATCTTCCGTCCAGCAGAGCCAGATCCGGAAGACAGTCAATGCTGATCCAGATTGTCCATCTCATCCTCCCAGTGACCTCTACGCAATTTTCACCAGCAGTTCCCGGAACTCGCATCCCAGCTTGAAACTTGCCTCACGCAGTTTCGCAGCCTTTTCCTCTCTCTTGGTCACCTGCATCTGAAAGCGAACAACCATGCATCATGGTCGACTAGGAGGTTTATGGATTTGATATCGTATCGGCATGAGTCACTGTAGATACAAGTACATGAATAAACATGATGCGACAACAGATGGGATTAACATGGAGATGTGCTCACGAACGGACGAACAAACGATGCATGTGAGGAGATGTGTTTGCAAACAAACAACCATGCAAAGATGTGTTTGTGGATGGACGAATAGACGAACATGCAAGGATGTGTTCGTGGATGAACGGACGAACAAACATGCAAGGAGATATATTCGCGAATGGACGAACATGTCAAGCATGCCAAAATACAAGCGAGGAGCAACAAACACATGCAACATCAAGCAAACCCAATGACCGTCGAGGACTCTGCACACCTTGCCATGTGGAGGTGAAGTTGTGATACACTAAGAGAAAATCCATCACTAAGAAGCATTGTAGCTCAACATGCACACCAGTAGCAGCATGAAAATACCAACACTTTCATGTGGAGTCGTGTCATGAGTTATGTCGGCCACATCACTATTGTGGGCCATAATGTGTAAATCAATATAATGTAATGTAGAAGTCCAAGAGATCCACATGTCATATGAAGAGTCATGTAAAGTTGAAGAGTCAAATAAGTCAAACAGTCATGAGGGAAGTCGAACAGTCACAAGGGCCAGTTTTACCCTTGGCTATAAATACCCCCTCATTTGTACATGCAAAGGACTTTTCACCTTGGCTTCTCCCACATAGCCTTGAGAGTCTATAATATTTTCTTTAAGGAGCGAGCAGTGGCTTGAACACCCCGCCATCAGGGTTAGTGATGTAATGGTGTACTGATGTGTCTTGTAAATTTTGCTTAATTTAGAAGCCTTCTAACAGGTCAGCATATTTTCACACATGTGTTGTAACTATTTGTAAGATTAATCTTGAACACTTGTAATACATGTTGCTTTAACCTGTGTTAAACAATTGAACTCATTTAACTATTCTAATACATATATTTATGAAAATGTGTTGTATAAGTTGTTAACATTGTCCTGCTCGTGCTGATTACCTCCTCGGACACGAGAGAAAACCTTTAACATAAACTTGTTATAATGACTGCCGCACTCGCGCGTACTGTCCCGCTGGGTGTCATACATGTTATCTTCCCCTATGTGTTGTGACTTCCACATCCGTGTGGATTGCTCCTTTGGAAGTAGTGTAGGTCTTGTTGTTTTGTGTATCTCTAACAGAGTTGGGACTTCATCCCTTCTAACTTGAGACTCACTCTCACCCTCTCTCTCCGTGGTGAACCTTGACACAAGTAACACTAGCACTCACCAGGCACGCAAACCTCGTTGTTCAAAGACAAAGCAAACCACTCTCATGTGCTAACAAGTAAGAGATAAGTCATATCTTTAATATAATGCCAATCAGGCCATCAAACCGGATGGGACTTCTACACCAAATGGTGTGAGGTCTAGTTGGGACTTCATATGGGGGAGATCCCCTGATGTTGGCGGGTCCACCACCGTCAACACAATTATGGAGCATTCATTCTCTATGCATCCTTCTCTAACTCACTCTCATACTAAAACTAAAATGATCACCCAGCTCCAAAATGAAGTATATCAAACATAATGGGCGAAATGCACTTTTGTACTAGGATCAAGGGTGAACAAAGTTGACGAAATCAAACCATTATCACCACTACTTGTGCACTTAAGTTGTTCACATTCATCAGAGGACTTTTTAAAACCATTCTTGACCTTTTTAAATTAGTATAGAAGCTTCCATGAATTTCCAGGTCGAAATGCATCCGATGTGCACAATGAATCTATAGGAACAACACTTCAAAATAGAGTAATGCTCCCTTTGCTTTGCTTGACTGCATTTTAACTCAGGTTCTTAAGCCATGACCAACTTTAGTAATGTTCCATGGCATATTGCTAGCCCACATTACTCCTTTTTAAGCCTCCTTCCACATGGAATCTTCTAATTCTGCTTTGGGAGGATGCTTGACACATCATCACATCCTTTCTGAAGTAATATCATCTCATGATAACAAGAATAGGTCTTAGGACAAGATCATCCAACTCATGAAAACATGGAATACATTAGATGACCTTCACCAGCTCATCCAATACTTGCAACAACACAATAAACCTTTCCAATTGCCTTCAAAACCTGTCAAAATTCCTTCAGAACCTGTCAAACTTTGTAGCATCTTTAGAGCCTCAACATCATGCCATCACACCACTGTTATAAGTCATCCTTTAGCTCTTGCACTAGGTTCCTTCACTAAGTCATGAATAGGAACATAAACACTACTCGCACATGAACAACCATCTATCACACCAATTCCATCATGAGTGTGTCATCATAAGGTTGAAATCAATGCCAACACAATCAACTCAATGTCAACATAACCAATTGCAACCATGGTATCAATACATCAACTAGACTCCATAGGGTTGACATAAATGCCAACAACCATCATGAAACCAATGCCAACATCAGCTAGCTAGAACCATGCACACCATAATGCCAACACCAGGGCCTAAGAGATTAATTTTTGAAACTTTCAGTATATTTGAGGGGGATTTCAACACTACCTTGCACAATTGTGAAAAGAAAGGGGGTTTTCCCATTAGAGATCCTTTCCTAGAGAATATGGAGGATCTTATTAATCACTCTTAATTAATGGACCTTAAGCCTTATGGTCTTAAGTGTACATGGAATATTAAGAGAGTGGGCCCAAACCAGATTGCGGCGCCAAGATGGACAGATTCCTTATCTTTCACAACATTCTATGAAGCAATATCTCCCTTAAATATGATATCCTCCCTTGGAACGGTTCTAATCATCACCCCATATGCCTTTCCCTGACCCCTCCCTTTAATTATGGTACCATTCCTTTTTATATGCAACCCTCTTTGGTTCCAGCTCCATGAGTTTCAAAATTTGGTTGCTTAGTCTTGGCTCTCTTAGGTGGAAGGAAACCCTATTTAGATTTGGGAAAGGAAAATCAAGAGGCTTAAGGGTTGTATCAAATTATGGGTAAAACCTCTTTTATTGTTAGACACAAGGATATACAAACAATGGAACAAAAAATCAACCTAATCTAAGCATCAATAGAAAATGAATCTATGACGTCGTGAATGTTGCAAGAAGATAGTTCTCTATTTGAAAAATATCATTCTTTACTGAGGGAAGAGGAAAAATATTGGAGGTAAAATTCCTTAAGTGTGTGGATTCAAGTGGGAGATAGGAACACCAAATTTTTCCCTAAGTAGGCCAAAAATAAAGAGAGGAAAAATTCAATCAATTATGGCAAATGGAAACAAGGTGTAATACTTTCACCAACTTAAGGAGGAATCTGTAGCTCACTTCAACAATATTTATACTTCTAGTGATCTAACCTCAGAAGAATATGATTATGATATGTTATACTAGTCCCCATAATTGATCTTGAAAAGAATGAACTTCCATCTGACTCTCCTTCCTTCCTTCAGAAGAAATCCATCGAGTTATCTTCTCCTTTCATCTGGATAAAGCCCTAGGTTTGGATGGATTTACTACACATTTTTATTAACAATTCTGGGAGATAATTAAGAGGGGCCTCTGCAGAATAATTGGTTATTCTTTGAAGAAATGTTGCATGGGAGGTGGGATCAATTCATTATTCCTTGCTTTGATTGCCAAGGAATCTAATCCCTCCTTCTTCTCTAAATTTAAGACCATCTCCTTGTGTAATGTCTCTTACAAAGTCATTTCTAAAATTCTTGCTAAAAGGCTCAAGCAACTCCTACCCTCCATCATATCAAAGAATCGAGGCATTTTTGTTCCCAAGAGGAAAATATTTGACAATATCATTATTGTTCAAGAAGCCATTATCTCGAGCAGTTCAAGAGGGATAAAGGGATGTATATTAAATTATACATAGAAAACATCATCGACGGAGTCATACACAACTTTCTCTTTAAATTTCTAAGAAAAATGGGATTTGATCATACTTTTATTCAATGAATATTGTTGTATATCAAATATCCTTGGATAACTCCTCTGGTGAATGGAAAAGTCACTAGATTCTTCAAATATTTCCACAGTATTCATCAAGGATGTCTACTCTCTACTTTCCTATATATTCTAGTTGCACACACCTTGAGTCGACATCTAGAATATGAGCGCATAATTGGATGTCTTCCAGGTATCTTGTTCACTCCTAGCATTGAAAGTGCTAATCACTCTCAGTTTTCAAATGATATTATTCTCCTTAGTGGAGCTTCAATGGCAAATGCTATAAGGTTCAAAGTGGTTCTAGTCAACTTCCTCGAACCTTAGGGGGCATGGAAAATTATGGCAAGTCCCAATTCGTTACTTGGAATATATTGGTATCTAAAAGACTTTAGATCAAGGAGGATTTTGGGTTCAAATCCATGGAAAATTGGAAGGAATTCAAATACCTGGGTATACCAATTTGCCTCAAATATCATTTTCCCCGGCAATGGAAAAACGTGTTATCTATGTGGAATGAGAAAATGTGTTATCTATGTGTGATGAGCAAATATTCCACATAGATAAGATTTCCATATATATTGATAATTTTTAGCAAGCCATTGATAGAGGAAATATTTTAGATATTGAAACAAGAACCCAATTACAAGAATTTATGGAAAATCATTTCGAAAGTTTCTTAAGAGAAAAAAGCCTTCATCTCAAAATTTATTTTGAGGAATTAAAGACTTCTTAATTCTTTTAATTTGATTTCAAACAAATAACTTCATATTCTTCCATTGTATCTCAGCAAGAGCAAGAAATTCAAATTCATAAAATGGAAGATGTTGTTGTCACACGTAAAGAAGAAGAAACCAGTGAAGGAATAAAGAAAAATCAACATTCTACAACATAAGTTACAAATACAAAATTTCTTAAAGAAAAGCGAGAAAATCTAGAAATAATCAAATCAGCAAATAAGAAGACAGTAAGTGAACAAGAGATCACTGTGATGAATTACACTGACGATACAGAGCAGAAGAAACCAGAAGGCACAACAAGTCAAGAAATGGAAATTGATAAGGAGAAGGATAAATAAATATATGATGATATTGTTTCCAAAAGAAGTAAAGAGGTAATGGAGCCGTAAAGAAAGTTGGATATTGTTTCCACTACATCTCCTAAGACCTTAATAACACCTATTTCCACCAAGATCCCTTGGGATTATTTTTTGTTCAAATCATTTTTTGAATTAGAAAAAATTCCTGATATGGTTCCGTCTTTAACATACTACTATTTCAATTCTTAGACCAAGTCAATAGTGAGGAGAACAAAGAAAAGAAAGCATCATTCTTTAGAAATTGTTTCAGAATTCAGTTGGCAAGATCAGGGAGATGTAAAAGAGAAGGCTCAAGAATCTTCACAAGTCTTAGGAGCTTTTGTAAACTATAACCAATATCATTAATGAGATAGCATCTTCATATGACAACAGTCCACAAAGAATTAAAGTGTTGGAGAAGCAATTCAAGAATAATGAATTATTTACTAAATAAAATTTAAAAAAAAATACTTTGCAACTCTTATCCAAGGCTTTGCAATAGAGAGAGAAAATCTACACACAAAAAATTCAAATGGAATTGAAAGAATTAAATTCAAGACATGAGCAACATATTCAAGAAATAAGACAGACTCATGAAAATCAAACTTGCATTTTAAAGAACAAGATGAAAGAAACACTGAGGTCATGACCATGGATTTGAAAGAACAAATTCATTCTCTTCAAATTCAACTCAATTAGAATCAAGAAGCCACACAGAGTCTAGATATTTTCAAAGAACAAGCATTACAAATTTGTCTAATTTTGAGAAAGGACCAATCAAAATTTAACAAACAGATGGATAAAATTTTAGGATTTTATCAAGAAATTATAATTTTGAACGAAAAGATTGATTCCTTAGTGGAAGAGGAAAAATACTTCAAAACCATATCTACGTCTATTCTTGACTGGGAGGAGGAATTTCAATTTGATGAAATTCCTAAAGTTTTCAAGACAAATAAAATATTAATGCTTGCATCCTTGAATCGTAGAGAAGCATAGTCCAGAAAGATTAGAGAATGGATTAAAAATTCCCAGGATCAATGCTTGGCAATATGGGAAAAGACACTGACTTTATTGAAGAATTTCATCTTGTAGGTTCCAAGCCATTGAAATAAGTTTTTCCAGGAGAAATGAAGAAACAAGCAGGAGACCTCATCATTAAAGATTAGAGAGAGATTAAAGGGATAAAAATCTGGACCCAACAACGTTTCCAAAAAAATTGCAATTCCCTTTTGAGCAAATTAAGTTCATTTCTAAATTTGGAAATAAATATCAAAATAGAAAGAAAATGATACAAAGTTTGGTTGCAAATTTTCAAGTCAGCACAAATTAGTTCCATCATATTCACTTCTCAGCAGTTTCCCTAGTGTATTCACAATGGGCGAAACATATCCAGATTCATGCATCTTGTATATTTCTCAACCTAAACTATGAAAATTATCTAGACGAGGAGAGGTTACCTACTTCTTAGGGAGATATCAATTGAACAAAGATAGAATATATATTTTTAGAAGTAGATATTTACATTATGAAAATATTTTGATTTTGTTGTATTTAAAGACTTGTCTTATTTTTTGAAACATATCCTATATTTTCAAGTATTTATAGAACCTCTTACGTTGGTGTAAGGGGTCGAGAAATTGTGAAGACTCAAGGCTTGTATTTTTTATTCAATTTTGAAGTGACAACTTTTTTGAAGACCAGTTTCATATTTAATGTATTGTGAGCTATGAGATTAATGTATGGATATATTTTTAATTCCTTAATGGATGCATCTCGTATTATTCTTTAGCTTATTCATATTTATTTCTGAATGGATATTTGATTATTTTGTTTAAAATTTTCTTTAGACATGTTTTAGTCTACATCACTGTTTGATGATAGAGGTCTTGTTTTCAAAAGATAGAATTTTATTTTGTCTTGTTTTCGAGATAAATGTTCTTTCTTACTTCATTTAGTTCATGCATGCATATATATTCCAAAATAAGAAAAAAAAAATAGTTTGAATAGGATGAAAAGCTGAAAATATATATCCTTTTTGAGATTTTTGTATAAAAACTCTTTCAAAACTTATATGTGTGGTTAGTTGGACCCAAAATTGAGTCAAGATTTAAATAACATGATATTTCATGTGGTTTATTATGTTCATCCAAATCCTTTATTCCCCTAATGTTTAAATTGATCTCATCCTACCAACAGTTTGTTTATATTTTTGTAGATAATTATAAATATGTCATATATTTCCCATAAAGTAGTTATTGTTTTAGATTAGTGTAATTTTATACTAAGTTAATATAGGAAATCAGATGTTTGATACGGAGAGTATACAACGATCTAAACGAAAAAGGGTCTAATTGGGACCTTGATCGAGCAAATACTTACTCGTTGTAGGAGGAATTTTTCCGCTTTTCAATAATACCATAGTTACCAAACACATTACTCACTTCGCTATATTCAAAACACATATATGGAATATGATACACGGTTAAATTCCAACGGTAAATATAGTTCATACCATCGTTCAACTTAAATTCTAGCTGTCAATATAGTTCATACCAACGTTCAATTTAAATGCTCTCATACCAACGTTCAAATTGAATTCTTCAAATGCACTATACACAAAACACACCAACACAGTCCAATGCATAACATATCAACGTACACAACAAATTCAAGGTTAAGCCAATGTAGAGAACCATTTATGCATGAAATTCAACACATTGCAAAGGTCTTCAATGTTGTTCAACACACTCAAAAACCGATGTTCCAATGGATATGCGAACACAATACTTAACACAAAAAGATGTGAAACCACAACACCACACCTCATAGGGATTCAATGTACAAGGAGATTAATTGAAGGAGGAGACAAAGCATTTAGCATTCAACAAAAAGATAATATAGCAGGAAATTTAGGAGCTATATTGCAGGAAAAAAAGGTAAACGGGACCTGTAGCTCTAATACCATGTCAACCTAGGTTTGAATAACTCCATGAATTATGCTTTGCATTAAGGGAAATCATGAATATATACAAGGAGAGGGATAACATTGGAATTCATATTCCAATGTCTCTTCCTCTTCTCTATTTTTCTATTTACAATATTTACAAGATTTCCCTAATCCCAAAGGTTAGGTATCATCATATACTCTCACATTTTATGTTTTATGGTTAGACATGTGATGAAGCAAAGCCATGAGTTTCTTTAACTTGTAGTAGACCTGTTTTATTTATAAGGTAGTACGCCATTCATAAAATTAGCAATACTTTTTTTTGTTCTATATTAATATAAAGAGTCATTAATTTAAAAATAATATCATTATGTTAAAATGAATTATTTTTATTATTATTTTTATATTATTTTATGGTATATATTTATACGTGAATGGGGTGCTTCGCATGTGAGAGGGTGGGGGGTAAGCTGCCACCATCCCACCTGACCATTTGACTAAGGGATGTGGCAACACACCTCCTTAGCTATTAATTAAAGCAAATTGGCTTTGGCACAGAGAATGACATAATTCTCTGGTTCGTCACCATGCAACATAAACACCACCCTCACCCTTTGAATCTCTATCAAATCCTATTCACCTATAAAACAATCTTACTGTCTGACCACCAGATCTCCTCGCCTCGTGTAACTAAGTAGACTTTGTTGTCACCAAAGTATGGTGTTCAATGCCACAGTCCACCTGGAAAACAATATTACGATTTTATTTCCCGATCGCCTTGCCTCTTGTGCCTAAGAAAACTTTGTCGCCATTAAGTATGGAATTCAATGCCACAATCCTAGTAATTCATATCTCCAATATCACTAGCAACCTTTGGACAGAAAGATATCAGGCGAGATGGGGAAATTCCAAAAAGCTAATTTGGGTGCTTTGATGGTTTAGTCCTTCCCTAAAAGAGGAAGCTTAGCTCTTGAGGGATAGATTATTTTGGCTCATTCCTTTAAGACATCCTTGCAATGCTCCAATGCCCCTAACTTTCTAGGCGAAATTCATGGAAGGGAAAGCCAACTTGTTAGCAAGTTTTTCTCCATGACGTTTTCATTTTCACTCCTTAACTTTAGCTGGAAACCCAACTTGTTTTGCAACAACTTTCAATGTACAATGGTCTATCCAGCATCTCAAAATCGACCTAATCATTTTATAGTGATGAAAATGTATTATAACAATGGAGCAACTTTCCCTTAGGCAAGTCTACCCAATATTCCTCTTGGAATTTTTTTTCATCCTCTTTCATTAGTGTTATTTCCTTTACCTTCACTCCTAGTAATAGATTGGCCTCCCATTCTTATCTATTGATTGTTAATCCCCCACACTTCTATGGAGACCTCTCCCTATCATGGATCTTGGCCCTTCCACGAGCTCCTTCTTCTTGGTTATTTCGCTTGTTGGCACCCTCCTAGCCAATTTGGCTCATGCTTGATCACTTACCACTTTGTTTGATTCACAGACTTAAGTTTACCTTACTATTATCGCCTTTACGTCAGTCCCTCTCCACCTCTTCCCTAATGCATCCCTACCTGATCCTTGGCCTTTCTCTCCTCCTCATGTAATCACCATGCCATGCCAGTGAGCCAGTGTCTCGAGGGACACAACGTATTATCAAGGGCTAGTCAAGGTAATACACAAACTAATCACAAAGTGGAGGAAGCAACAACTTGCTTCTAAGAAATTACCCTGTCTCTATTAAGGAATAAATTAGACGTGCTGAATGGAAAGAAACCAACTAGAGTCACCTTCTCATAGAGGATGGCAAATTGAGTTGATCAAGTAACTGATATAGGGCACACACATGGGCATTTTAATCAGTATATGCACATTGTGGACTTGTACTAGCACATGAAATTGTTGCCCAATAAGGTTCTCTTGGATTGGCATGGTAACTGAGAGGATATCTTACTATCCATGGAACACATGCATCGACATATGACATACCTCGATTAGTTACTGAAGCACATAGAGAAGCACCTTGGCATCCCCCCTACTATTGGTTGAGCACTAGGCAATGACATGCAGGAGTTGATCAAGGTTCCAACAACATACTTAGACCCCTCTTCCTAGTCTTCTCACTCTTATTATGTCTTTGGTTTTTCAATTTCATGTTTACTTGTCCTTCCTTTATGGCCTTGAGGACTTGCATATTAGCATATGCATCATATATTTTGAATTTTTGGTAGCTTTTTGTCTTTTGCCTCTCTTAAGCAGGTACTTTTTTTATACGATCGGGTTTCTCTAGTAACCAACGAATCTAAAACATTCAATTCTTTCATGTAATCTATTGTTTATAAGGAAATACAAATATTTATTCTACAAAAAATTAGTATACAATTATACATCTATTTGAATTCTAATAATTATAATTATAGTTTTTATAATGAAATTATTTTTTTTCTAGAAAGTTAATTTATTGTATAAAAAAAAAAAAAAAAAAATTCAAGTGGAAAATATTTTAATATTCTATATGGGTAATATACATGTTTGGGGGAATTATTCATTATTCATTCTCAACAAAAAGGCTCAAAGCCATTACATCAAAGCTTATTCTCAAGAACAAGGCTCGAATCCATTACACCAAAACTTATTCTCAACAACAAGGTTGAAATTCATTATATCAAAACTTATCGTGTGGCATCATATCACTTTGGGAATGGAACATGGGAGAACAAAGTCCCAACCATTCCTCCCCCTCAAAAAACTTATCATTTGGAAATACTAGTATAGTGAAATGAGGTTTAACATTTGGAAATTTGAGATAGAGATTCATTTAATAGCCACAACTTTATCATTTTAAAATGACCCTTTGAAGTAAATAGAACCCTGATCTTTTATATTTAATTCTTATATTCAAATATAACAATAACAATGGCTTTGCTTTTATTTTTATTTTTTATTATATATAAAATTAAATATATTATAAATTGAAGCAATTTAATTTTAACTTTTATTAATATTAAAAAATATTAATTGGAAAGGCAGGAGCAAGAGGGTTATTCTTCGCCCCAATGAAGAAACAAAGACTCAATTTGTTTGTGGTTTACGAAGGTCAACTATTAACCAAGCCAAATTCTTTGACATTATGGCAAGGTTTGGAGATTGCAATATCAAGGCAAATTCAACATTTCGTGGTTTTTGGTGACTCCATGATCGTTATTTATTAGATACAACAAATTAAAAATAAATTAGACCATGATCTATCTCGATTGATATACAAAATCAACTTGCAAATCCATAAATTTGAAAGAATGGAATTTTATCATATTAAGAGACAACATAGCTAGGTGGCGGACTCATTGGCTAATCAAGGAGCTACCCTTGAACAAGGTTTGTTCATCCAGGAGAAAGGAACATCAATTTTAAAGTTTATACCATGATTTCTTGTTTAAAAATTCACAAGTCTTGGGTTTCGTTGACATGGCGAATTTTCACTATGCCGACAAGGGGAACCAACCCGATCGCAAGCCCCAATTAGGCCTACTTTCGTTTGGGATGGCTAGTTCCAATGGGTCTTAAAGGACCCCATAAACTGTTAAATGCGTCGATAGATTTCTTCCGGGTGGAAGACTTCAATTAAATCAACAAAAAAGTAAAACAACTAACCTCTAAGTATTAAATCCTACCTACACTACTTCTAACTACTCTAATCTAGTCCTTGCTATCTTAATCTATCTTGCAGGAGAAAAATAAAAGAGATTAAACACCATAAACAAATTCCAAGTCCAAAGGAATCAATTACTGAGTTCATAGATGAACAAGGCTATATTAGAGCTTGATTGCAATCAGATTACTCATACAGGAATACACATTCCTTTCTGCATAAATAGACCAACAACTGGTGTTTAATATGGTTTTGAATCAAAGATCGCTCATAGGTTAATCATGTAATTAAATCATATTCAATTAAACAGGACTAATCATGAACAGTATGCCATCAATATGCATAAACACAAATCACATTTATATTCATGCCAATAGCAACACCCTGCTTTAAAACACCTCCAAGCAAAAGGAAAATAAATCAGAAATTAAAGGCCTCTTCTTGAACCAAACAGTCCTCCTTATTCATAATAAGTCAAAACTATTCCTTCCAAAACAAAAAGCCCTCTTTTCATCTTCAGGGGTAATACTTATGCAAAAGCTTATGACTCTCGGTCTTCCCTGCCTCCTCATCTCCCTCCACCGTTTTCGATATACAAGCCGATTATACAGAGATAGGATTGTCAGCGAAACCGCTAACACGTAGAAAGTGTATCCACTGGAGCACTTCATTTCCTGAGGAAGTGAACAGATGTTCATAAAAGGAGTGATTGTGTGTCGCCTTTCCATGATGGAAAACCGGGACATCTTTTCTTTCAGACTATATAGGCAACGCGTGGGATTCCCACCTAAAACGCCTAAGGCCAAACCTTCAAACACAATGCTTTTGCATACATGACTCTTCGAATCCACTCCTACATCCTTTACTTCTCTCTTGCAGAGATAGCTATCATTAGCTTCGTGATTGTGAACAATATAATAGAAATGTTCAACAAAACATAATGTAGCCTTCATTAATTTTTATAAAATTATGGGAACAAGTGTGAAAAGGATTTACACATAAAACACATGCAACACACAATTTCTCGCTCAATCCATATGCTTGGCACGGTTTTTGAGGGCTTCTTTTGATCGCAATCGGGTATCGGCCCCTCCACGGGTCGCAGTACCCATGCCTTCCACTTCCCCGATGTGCGATTACACTATCGGGACTCCACAGACCCGCCTTTTACACTAAAAACCCGCTCCCTTTGTTATCTCGAGAATTTTTTAAAACATGGGAAAACAAAGAAAATCCTGTCCCGATCACTCAGGCTGGTCCTCAAAATTTATATATCGGGGCTTATGAATATCGTCGGGTCTGGCATATCGCATATCATAATATGCACAAGCCTAGGGCTCCGCCGATTGCAACATGTGATGTGGCCCCAAACCTGAAAACATATATATCTGCGTTAATACCACTGGCAGGTCCGTGATACAAGCTTGCCTTTAAAAACCGTGACTTCAATATTTTTCAAAAAACAAAGGAATATATGGGGAAAACCATGTCCAGCCATAAGGTCAGACTTGAAATGCTATACACTCTAGTTCATAATAATCAGTGGGTCCGCCACATCGCCGTGCACATGGTGTATAAGGCCCGGGCTCCGCCAATATGCGATATGCGATATGGCCCCGGACCCTAAATATGTATGAAGTATGGTTAAAAGTGTCATCGGGTCCGAAGCATAGTGGCACACCCTATATGTATAAGCCTTAGACCTAGGTCAATTGCGATATGTGATGGGGTTTCAAACCCGACATATATGTATATTGTGGTTTATAATGTCGTTGGGTCCGGTGCCTTATAACATGCGTTATGTGCCCAGATTGAGTGCGATAAGCAAAAGAGGGATGGTTTATGCACGTTTGTGAAGTCTTTCATTACAAAGAGTTAAAATGGAAATGAGGCATGATAGAAGGTTTTGTGTCTTAAGTACACAAATGACTATAATGGTGGTGGGGGTGATTATGCACGCGGGCATAAATATACTATGGATGCTTATGAGGATTTAAGAAGTCCTGAAGAAGGGAATGAATGCAGAGATAGGTTGGGTCATGCATGAACCATGCAGCAGAGAGTTATTCGACGGCTTAGCCATTAGGCATTGAAAATTTGACTTGGCAAAGAGTTAACATCCATGTGATAAAACAAATCATTCTGAAAGATGAAAGATCAAACTTCTAGGGGGCTATTGAAAATTTGCTATTAGAGCATGTTTTAATAGGGTGGTCGTTGTGGCCACAACAAATGGCGAACCACTAGGCGAACTAGTTATCTTTGTTTCCAAATGATCCTCAGATCAATAAAACATCAGGGTTTTAAGATAAGCTTGAAATGCAAACTCTATAGATGGACAAGCATGGGTTCCACTTAAACATTAACTGCTTCAGGAGGGATAGAGACAAATAATTTCTACTTACTGATAGGATTTTGACAGGCATTCTCCAACGGCAGTATTATGGGGTTTATTGACCTTCCTTTACTTATTTCCCACTTTCAAGAATCCTTTTACAGTCATCACTGGTTTTTCCATACATGTTTAGGTGTACCTTAGCTCTTTATTGCTCATAAAACTTGATGTAGACATGTTATCTTGCACTTTATATGAGCATTTCAGTGCTATATTTTCATTGATTGAATGGGGCGCAGTCATGGATCATGCCATATTTTTAAACCACTTAAGCAATGTTGGGCTTGCTGTGTCAACCGGTACTCTGAGCCCAACAACAGCCCTTACTCTAACCAGCTTCCCAAACAACCTGTCCTTCCAGATTGGCACAAGGACTTGACATTTTATTTCTTTTTAGATAAGTCCTTCCAATTTCAAGCACAAGGACTAGAGCACAATTGGATTTGCCACAGGTTATATGACAGTGAGTTTAGCCCATGAATGGAGGATTACTTGTGAGTAACAGGTATTGGACAATATAATGTGGTGGATGGGACCAATGGATAATGACTGTAAACCTTATAGGCAAGTATATGCTAGGTCTGAGTGGGATTTATTCAAAATGCAGTGTCCCTCCATGCCAGTCCAGCTGTAATTACACATTCTTGTTTTATAAAGGTGCCCCTACATGCTTCAGATATCCAAGTTATCAACAAATCTCACCCAGTTCTCAACAGATGCCGATGAGTGGTTTGGTTTGAATTCTACAACTGATTTTCAAGTTCTCATGGGTTGATAGAAAGTATATTTGATTTGCAGGGTGATGATAGATTTAGGAATAACAGAATCATCAATAGGCTAATGAGGAAGGGAAAGGTTGAAAGGTGGTGAATGAGGGAAAACCTGAGAAAGGAAAGAACAGGATGGGAGGGCCAAAATCAACTGGCTGAAAAGGACTGTGATTCAAAACAGCAGGAAAATAGACTTTGCAGAAAACAAAAGGAAAAGACATAAATACAACTAAGCTAACAGCAAAATGAAATGAACTCTAACCTACTCAGGAGGTAACCACCATGCGGTGGCTACTAGAAGTATCTCTTCAAATGATGGCCATTAATAGGGAGCTTTTTAGTCTCTCCCTGTAACATTTTCAACCTGTAAGTCCCTTGACCAATTTTTTCAACAACTTGGAATGGGCCCAGCAATAGGGGTTGGAATTTTGTGTGTTTACCCTTTGGCTCACTCAACTTGTCCCATTTCAGGACTAGCTCCCCTACTTGGAAATCTTTATCTCCTGTCAGATGATGATAAAACCATTTTTTTACAATCATTTGGTGATTTTTGAATTTGATTCTAGCTCTATCTCTTAATTCCTCCAACCTCATCAATTGGTTGATCCTTTCTTGAAGCAAGGCTGAAGGGGTTCCTCTTGAAGCTTGGGAGAGTTGTAAGGAGGGAAGGGTAACATTTGGAGGCAATATAGGTTCCTGTAACATGAAGTATGAGGAGTTTCCTAAGGCCACTTTAGGGGTGGCCCTATCGGCCCAAAGGGCATTCGTTAGGGCATTGTGCCAATTCCTCTGGTTGTCAGCGACTGACTTGTGGATTATGCAGACAAGGTTTTTATTTGAAGACTCTACAACTTCGTTACCCTGGGGGTAATAATTTTCTGCATACTTTATGTGGATATATTTATCAATAGCAAACTCATCCAGTTTCAGAGATGAAACCTAAGAGGCATTATTAAATATGAGGGCATCAGGTATGCCATACTTGTTGATAATGAATTTCTTAATGAATGATATTACCTCATCTTCATTCACCTTCCAAAGCGGGATGGCTTCGGTCCATCTGGTGAAGTAAGCAGTCACTGTGAGTATATACTTATGTTGTTGTGAAGAGTTTGGAGTGATCTCGCCTATGATGTCTAGTCCCCATTGCTGGAACGATCGATAAATCATAACAAGCTTGAGGGGAACAACAGGCTTTCTTTCTCGTTCGGTGGCAGTTTGGCACACCTTGCATTTGCAAGCATAGGCATGCAAGTCTCTGAACACTGTGGGCCAATAATATCCAGCTCTTAATATTTTGTGAGCAGTGATCTCTCTGCCATAGTGACCACCTGCTGGGTCGTTGTGCATTTCTTTCAATACATGGTTGGCATCATCCTTCTCCAAACACCTCAGCCAAATTCCATCATGATTTTTTTTTTTTTTTTTTTTTTTTTTTTTTTTTTTTTTTTTTTTTTTTTTTGTATAAGACGTTGTTGACCAAATGATATAGATTGGATTTCAATCTGAGTGCTCTTCTCTGTGATTCATCCATGTGTTCAGGACATGATCCCCGCACTAGATAGAAGCGTATGTCATAGTACCACGACTCAGGGTCCCAAAAGGCTTATGATGCTTCTCGCTTATACATCAGCGCTTCGTTACTCCATAAGGGCTCCTCCCTGAGTTCCATTTGTGCATATTGCATGCCTAGCATTCTTGATTCTTTGGATGCCCCTTTTTTTTCCGCCAAGGCTTTTGCCGCTAGCCTACAAAGTCCCTGCCCTCGAACTATCTGTGTCAGCTTTATCTCCAAGTCGAACTCTTGAAGGGCGATTATCTAGTTCCCTCTTCGTTCACCCATTTCTCTTTGCACGAAGAGGGCTCTTACAGCAGGATGGGGAACGATGACTTTGGTCTTGGCCTTTAGTAAATAAGGGTGGAAATGTTTTACGGCCTTGAAAACTGCATAGCCCTGTTTCTCCACGTCTGGGTAGTTTAGTTCCACTCCTTGGAGATTTGAACTCATGTAGGAAATGGGGACTTCATTGCCATCGTCATTTTTTTGAGTGAGAATTGCAGCATATGAAAGGTCGGAAGAAAAGGTGTATAAGAAGAATTCTTTACCGAAATCTGGGTTGACCAATGCAGGAGATTTAGCAATGGCTTCCTTAATTCGCTGAAACGCTTCCTTGGCTTCATCGCTCCATTTATACACAACATCTTTCTTCATCATCAATTGCAAGGGGCGCACTATTTCTGCGAAGCCTACGACAAATTTTCTAACGAAATTAATCCTCCCGAAGAAAGATTGCATGGCTTTTTTATTGGCAGGGGGTTGTATTCTCATGATGGTCTCTATTCTTTCACGATCAATAACAATCCCTTCTTTAGAGAGGATATGATCCAAAAGTTTCCCCTTTGTGACTGCAAAGATGCTTTTCTTGGGATTCAATGAAATTCCATACCTTAGGCATCTTTCAAAAATCTGTCTCAGGTGATAAATATGACCCCTTTTGTGATATGAATACACAATGATGTCATCCATGTAAACCACTACTAATATTTTCATCAACCCTTGGAAAGCTATGTCCATAGCTCTCTGGAATGTGGCGTCCGTGTTAATGAGCCCAAAAGGCATTTTACGATATGTGTAGGTGCCCCATTTAGTGTTGAAGGTTGTCTTAAGCTAATCCCCATGAGATACTAATACTTGATTATATCCTAAAAACCCATCTAATAGGGACAACATTTCAGACCCAGAAACGCACTGAAGGATGTGTTCTATAGAAGAGACATGATAGTTATCCTTTTGAGATGCTTTGTTCAGGGTTCTGAAATCAATACACAGCCTGATGTCTCCATTTTTTTTCTTACTGGCATGAGATTGGCTACCCAATGGGTGTGTCTAACCGGGAAGATGATTTTAGCATCCAGCATCTTGTTTAGTTCTTTCTTCACCAATGGTTCTAGGCTTGGATGCATCTTACGTAGCTTTTGTTGGTAGGGCTTGGCCCAAAGGGATCACATGTTGCATAACACTGGTATCAAAGGCCTTTAGGTCTTCGTATGTCCGTGCAAAGACATCCTTGTATTCTTTAAATAGCTTGACAAATGCAGCCTTTTCTCGTGGAGAGAACCCAAGGCCCAGATTGACATTTTTTGGGTCTTCTTTGGTCCCAAGGTTTACCGTTTCATACTTCCTGGACGAGCTATGTGTTTTTCAGTTAGTCGGTTTCTTCAATTTATCATGCAAGTCATACAAGTGCTCCATATTAACGATTGATTTTGGAATCACATTGGGCTATCCTTTTCCTCATCTTCCCTCTCATTCATAAGCTTGTCATGCTCCTTTTCGTCAATGACTGCACTCTTGAATGTCTTCTCATAGTGCAAGAACTCAAGGATTTACTCATCATCTTTGAACACTTGCCAATTCGAGATGTTATCAGGCATGGATGCTCTAAAAATCAATTCAACAAAACATTTATTTTTCTTCAATCTAAAATCAGGCAAAAGTTTAGCAGCTATATTAGCCATCAGATTAGCATCTTGGTTTTGCCCTCAAGGTATGTATGTGATATTAAAAGAATCAAAACTGTTAATTAAGTCCCACACCTCATGCTGGTACCTTACCAGGTGTGGTGAATTGCAATGTATCCTTTTCCGTACCTGATCTACGATTATCTATGAGTCACCAAAAACTTTAAGATTTTTTACATTCATATCAATGGCTTTCTTCAGGCCTTCATATTCTGTTGTGTTGTTGGTGCATGCAAACTCCAACCGGCTGGCCATCAAATGTTGGTTCCCTTGCAGGTCAATGAGAACACTTCCAACACTTGCACCTTCAAGGCAGTTAGAGCCATCAAAATAGAGTGTCCAGAATATAGCATCTAATGTTAGATCAATTGAACTACTATCTAAGAAATTAGTCCTATCATCTACTATAGTACAGGATAGTTCATCAGTTGGATTATGGGAGGGAATTTCCAACTGTGTGTATGTCAAAGTTTCTTCAACTGTTTCTGCATGAAATTCTCCAAAACAAGTTTCTGTAGCATAAACATTGAAACTATAGTTCCCAAGGATGGAGTGGGTAAACATTACAGGTTCATTGGGACCATTTAGTTCTGTTACCACATATTTCGTGTATCTTTCATGATCAACTCTCAGCATATCACCTTTTCCCTCTGAGGCAGCAAGAGGTGGGACCAATCAGTTGAGAAATATCTATTGAGTTTTGTTAACCAATCCCTACTAAGCAACATTCCATAGGCCTCAGGTATATCGACTACCACTATATCAATGACTTGTGTGTACTGTGGTTTAGCGGCCATTCAAATCAACACATCTTTCAATTCTCCAATTACTTTCACATTTGTCTTGTCCAATTGCATAATTCGAGTCCCAGTTTTCTCAGGTATTGCATGTAGTCTTTTATCAACAGCATAAGGTATCACAGTGGATGAGGCACCGGAATCTACCATGCAATTGTGCACATTCATGTTGAGGATTTCAAATGTGATAAGGAAAGGTGGGGTCATGGAATTTAACTTTCTCCCTATCATGGCTGCACTGACATCTTGGGGTTTTTGATTCATTTTGGACAGAGTGGCTTCCATAGCTGATGGGATTTGGGTTGCAACAAAGGTGTTGACAGGTCTGGACATTCACTTCTTAGTTTGGTTGCTTGGGATGGTAGGAGCTTTGGAGTTTCTCTCATTCATAGCTTTCAAGAGAAAATCTCTTTGCTACATTAATTTTAGCAAATCAAAGTATGTGATATTAGCCCTAGATTTCTTAAGATCATCCACAATATTATAATCAATGTTATAAACAGGATAGGGAAAGTAAACATACATGTTTTTCCATTCTTAGGTGGGAGTTTACCATCTTGAGTAGCCTTCGTTGCAGTGGGAGATGCATTTTCCTTTTCTAGATGGTTTGCAACAGGGGTATTCTTGGATTGACCGCTGGGTCTACTCTTCTCAACAGGAACTTTGGGAGAAGGTGTCTTCATAGGGTAGACACTTTTCTTGGTTTGATCTACAGGCTTCATCACACCTACAAGTGGCCCTTTGCTTCGTGTGTGGATTTCATTAGTGTGTATTTCTACCATACTATCTCCTTGGTCATCATCGTTCTCATTTGTATAGAAATCCCACAGTACGTTGATTTGGGATTCTTCTTCCAAGGGCTCTTCTACTTGGTATTCTTCCTCATCTTCTTGTTCTGGCTCTAGGTTCTTCTTGGTTGAGGAGCAATCTGATAAGAGCCAGCTCTTCTCTGTTTAAATTCCCTTCATTGGGTGGAGCAGGCAGCGCAAGTTGACTATGACCACTTTCTGTTTTCTGACAATAGAAAGGCTTGAAGGGATTTCTGTTGTTATAGTCTCCTCCACTACCACTAGTACTCTCTCCGTGATTCCTTTTCATATCAATGACTGTGTTTGTTAGTTTCTTAATGATCTGATGCAAACCTTCCACATCTGTGGTGTCCTTGTCTTTGGTTTCAGCCCCTTTATTATCACTCCCATTATTCTTCTTGGATGCTTGAGAGGCTTTCTTTTCTCCAGTTGTAGGGTGGCATGCTATGAGACTGAGCATTTCATTCTCGACCTTTATTGCTTCATCAATAACACCTTGTAAGTTCTGCATGTTACTCCTTTTGACCCACATTGCAATAGGGACAAGGAGAGCAGTGATGTAGAATTCCATAAGCACCTCTTCTATAGGTCTGGCAGTGGTCGAGATTCTGTTGAATAAGGTGTTGAATCGGCTATTAAAATCTTTAACCTTTTCATTGGTTTCCATATTCAAACGGGATAGTTCTAGGACCAAGGAAGTAGGGGTTTTGTCATCACCATACTTGTCTAAAAAGGCTTGTTGAAAGGCAGATCATGAGGTGATCGATTCAGTTCTCAAGCTAAAGTACCATGTGGAAGCTGCACCAGTCAGGGTAAAAGGGAATAGGCGATAGAATATATCTTCATAAGCTACCCCCAACATGCGCATGACCAGGAAAAATGAATTGATATGGTTTTCAGCGGTGTCTCCTCGCTCAGGGTCAAATTTAGGCAGTACCTTTTCTGCATTCTTGGGTAAGGGATGCTATTGCCCAGGTATTGCCATGGCATCTTGAGCGAGCCAGGGAGGCAGTGCTCCAGGAGGAGGTGGGGGTTGGTTTCCACCCCCTTGAGGAATATTAGCCATATCAAGGATAGGGATGTGCTGGTGGAGGTTTTCTCCATTAGGATTTTCCAAATCAGGCCAGGGATTGCTTTCAGAAGGGGAATCCTCAGGAATTTCTTCCCAAGGAGAGTCGATACTTTGCAAGAATCAAGCACAATATCTTCAAGAGAAGGGGCTGCAGATGTCTCTTCATTTATGTGATAGACCCTTGACTTTCTTTTTGCTATCGAAGGTAATGACTTAAAGATTGGGAGTTGTGATAGGGAACAAGTGTAAGCCTAAGTAAGTCTCTTAACTGGTTGTTCCTGAGTGACAGGATACTCCCACATTGTCTCTTCCTCGAAATGAGGCTTTTCCGAATGAGAAGAGGGGTCTTCTTGACCTTCAAAATCCATGTATTAGTCTTCTTGAATCCATGTGTGAAACTTCTAGATGAAATCTTGAAAAGCTGTGGACAGCGGTTCAGGCCCTCCTCCTAGTGCCAATTTGTTGACATGGCAAATTTTCACTACGCCAACAAGGGGAACTAACCCGATCGCAAGCCTCAATTAGGCCTACTTTCGTTTGGGATGGCTAGTTCCAACAGGTTTTAAAGGACCTCGCAAACTGTTAAATGCGTCGATAGATTGCTTCCGGGTGGAAGAATTTAATTAAATTAACAAAAAAAGTAAAAAAACTAATCTATAAGTATTAAATCCTATCTACACTAATTCTAACTACTCTAATATAGTCCTTGCTATCTTAATCTATCCTGCAGGAGCAAAATAAAAGAGATTAAACGCCATGAACAAATTCCAAGTCGAAAAGAATCAATTACTGAGTTCATAGATGCACAAAGTTGCATTAGAGCTTGATTGCAATCAGATTACTCATACGGGAATACACATTCCT
Organism: Pinus taeda; assembly: GCA_000404065.3. Classification (NCBI taxonomy): domain Eukaryota; kingdom Viridiplantae; phylum Streptophyta; class Pinopsida; order Pinales; family Pinaceae; genus Pinus; species Pinus taeda. Next base: position 48,112 of record APFE031358416.1, read on the forward strand.
TTCTACATAAATAGACCAACAATTGGTGTTTAATATGGTTTTGAATAAGAGATCGCTCATAGGTTAATCATGTAATTAAATCATATTAAATTACACAAGACTAATCATGAATAGTATGCCATCAATATGCATAAACACAAATCACATTTATATTCATGCCAATAGCGACACCCTGCTTTAAAACACCTCCAAGCAAAAGGAAAATAAATCAAAAATTAAAGGCCTCTTCTTGAACCAAACAATCCTCCTTATTCATAATAAGTCAAAATGGTTCCTTCCAAAACAAAACGCCCTCTTTTCATCTTCAGGGGTAATACTTATGCAAAAGCTTATGACTCTTGGTCTTCCCTGCCTCCTCATCTCCCTCCACTGTTTTTGATATACAAGCCGAGGATACAGAGATAGGATTGTCAGTGAAACCGCTGACACATAGAAAGCGTATCTGCTGGAGCGCTTCATTTCCTGAGGAAGTGAACAAATGTTGATAAAAGGGGTGACTGTGTGTCGCCTTTCCATGATGGAAAACCGGGACGACTTTTCTTTCAAACTGTATAGGCAACGCATGGGATTCCCACCTGAAATGCGTAAGGGTGGACCTTCAAACACAAGGCTTCTACATACATGACTCTTCGAATCCACTCCTGCGTCCTTTACTTCTCGCCTACAAAGATAGCTATCATTAACTTCATGATTGTGAACAATATAACATAAATGTTCAACAAAACATAACGCAACCTTCATTAACTTTTATAAAACTATGGGAACAAGTGTGAAAAGGATTTACGCATAAAACACAGGCAACACACAATTTCCCGCTCAATCCATATGCTTGGCACAGTTTTCGAGGGATTCTTTTGATCGTAATCGGATATCGGCCCCTCCGCAGATCATAGTACCCATGCCTTCCATTTCCCCGATGTGCGATTACACTATTGGGACTCCACAGGCCCACCTTTTACACTAAAAACCTGCTCCCTTTGTTATATCAAGAATTTTTGAAAACACGGGAAAACAAAGAAAATCCCACTGCGATCACTCAGGCCGAACCTCAAAATTTATATATCGAGGCTTATAAATATCGTCGGGTTTAGCATATTGCATATTGCAATATGCACAAGCCCGAGGCTCCGCCAAATGCGACATGCGATCTGGCCGTGGACCCAAAAACATATATATTTGCGTTAATACTGCCAGTGGGTCAGTGATACGCTTGCCTTTGAAAACTGTGACTTCAATATTTTTCGAAAAACAAAGGAATATATGGGAAAACCATGTCTAGCCATAAGGCTAGACTTGAAATGCTATATGCTCTAGTTCATAATAATCAGCGGGTCCACCACATCACCACACACATTGTGTATAAGGCCCGAGCTTCGCTGATATGCGATATGCGATATGGTCCCGGACCCGAAATATGTATGAAGTATGGTTAAAAGTGTTGTTGGGTTCGAAGCATAGTGGCACACCTTATATGTATAAGCCTTAGACCTATGCCGATTGCGATATGCGATGGGGTTTCGGACCCGACATATATGTATATAATGGTTTATAATGCCGTCGGGTCCGGTGCCTTATAACATGCGTTTGTGCATAAATTTTTTCTAATTAAATTTATGTGCCGGATTCCGTCACCGGAATCTCCAAAAAGTCGCATTATAGACAACTCCTTTTTTATTGCAGTAGTCTATAACGCGACTTTTTGAAAGTCTTTCCGGCGGATTTTTCCGGTCAAAATCCGGCAGCAATTCATTGGAATCCCAAGTTTGATAGCTAGTTTCTGCACAATCAATGGCTCCCAAGGGTTTTTCAGGGCGCTGAATCCAAATATGCAGTT
>APFE031358416.1:49955-63430 GCA_000404065.3 Pinus taeda
TTCTCCAGTAGACACCTATAACATAGACTTCAACAAAAAGGCTACGAAAACTGATTCTGGCTGCGGAAAGTGACAAGATTCCGCAGCTGACTGAACAAAAATCTTAATCAAACAGCAGTCACAAGACATAGTTAAGAAACCATTTATACACTCTTTTTAAACTAATATGCAATGATTTGATAGCTTGGAGGTTCAGGTAACTGGAGAAAAAGGCCAAAAAGGTATATAGGGAAGATGTAAGTTTGGGACTCAACATGGTCCGGAAGAAGGATGGGAATTGGAGACTCTATATTGACTATCGGATGTTGAACAAGATTGCTATCCGTAATAGGTACCCGATCCCACGGATTGATGACCTCCTGGACCAACTGAAGGGGAAAAATATTTCAGCAAGATCGATTTGAAGTCAGGATATCACCACGTACCAATTGAACCCTCCAATGTGTGGAAGACTACCTTCAAAGCCAAGGAGGGCCTTTTTAAATGGTTGGTTATGCCTTTCGGATTGACGAATTCTCCTGAAACCTTCATGATGCTAATGGATGACATCTTGTGGCCATTCACCAACTCATTTGTAGTGGTATACTTGAATGACATCCTGATCTTTAGCTAGAGTTGGGAAGAGAACCTCCACCACATCCAATAGGTTCTCCAAACACTATGGCAACACAAGTTATGTGCCAATTTGGAGAAACACACTTTTGGCATAACCCAGGTTCAGTATTTGCGATACATTATTAATAAACGGGGGGTGCATGTGGATCCAACCAAGATCCAAGTCATTGAAGAATGGCCATCTCCAACCACTCTGACAGAGCTCCGCAACTTTCTGGGTCTTGCCAACTTCTACCATAGGCTCGTGTTGGGATTTTCTCATATCACTTGGCCCTTGAGTTAAGTCACCAAGGGAGGAGCAAAAGCAAAATTCTTTTCGTCTAAATCTCAATAGAATGCATTCACAAAGTTGAAAGATCACTCTACTCAGCACCAATGCTCGCATTACCAGACTTGCAACAACCATTTGAGGTCAAGATAGATGCCTCTAACTATGATATTGGGGTAGTCCTTACTCAACACGGGCATCTAGTGGCATATCACAGTGAGACAATTTCAAGCATAGTCCAGATGTATCCCGCTTATGACAAAGAGATGTATTCCATTGTGAAGGCCTGCTAACAATGGAAGAATTACATTTTGGGGAAGTAAATGATCATCCACATAGACCACTGGCCCCTGCAGTTCATACAGACCTAAGGGAAATTTCAGAATGATTTCCATCAAAAGTGGTCCACATACCTGCAACAGTTCCATTTGAATATCAAGTATAAGAAGGGCAACACCAATAATGTTGTAGATTTCCTCAATCGATCATCGATCATGGTGTTAACCACTGCGCTCAACTCTTGTGGGAACAAGAATTTTGATTGGCCACTTCTCTACAAAAGCGACCCAAAATTCGGCCGCACATACTAGACACTCTTGGAGGGTTAGCATGTTCTAGATTTTCACCTCCAGGATGCCCTGTTATGTCACCTGGGTCACCTTTATGTTCCTTCAAGCGAGCGTGCCAAGATGATTTAGGAAGCACACTACAGTCACGCTGCTGGGCATTTTAGGGTCGAGAAAATGGTGGCAGTACTGTAGAAGTATTTCAATTGGACGAATATTTGACAAGATGTTGGGAAGTACATCAAATCATGCACTCCCTGTGCCATTTCCAAACCGACCATCAAGAAGAAAGGCCTCTATACCCCACTGCCTACCCCTAATCAACTTGGGAATCCATCTACATGGATTACATGTCAAGCCTTCCTTCTACTAAGCATGGAAATGAATGTGTTTTTGTGTCATTGATAGGTTCTTGAAGATGGCCATTATGGCAACCTGCAAGAAGAATATCACAGCAGAATCCACTGCTAAACTCTTCTTTGAACGAGTGTGGGTACACTTTGAGATCCCACAGTCTATCATCTCAGATTGGGACAACAAGTTCCTCAGTATGTTTTGGTCTAGTTTTTGGTCGATGCTGGACACCAAACTCACGAAGTCCACAACCTTCCATCCCCAAAATGATGGCTAGATAGAGGTTTCCAACAGGATGATCGTACACATTCTTCGCATGTACAACTCAAAGCATCCACGCACATGGGATGAGAGCCTCCCCTATGTTCAGCAGAGCTCTAACTGGGCTCTCCATAGCTCGATTGGCCATAGCCCTTTTCAGGTGGGCTTGGGATTCTAGCCACTATGTCCCATTGATCTGGTCATGCCATTTGCATCTACTCATGTAGATTCAGCTCCTGTCCAGTCGAATAAATAGCTTCATTGAGGAGATCCAACATATTCACCAGCAGGTCCATGACATCTTGGAGAAACCGAATGCTAAGTACAAGTAGCAACATGAGCAACATTGAGTGCCACACAAGTTTTAGGTGGGCAACAAAGTCTAGTTGCATTTTCAAAAGGAACACCTTATCGGAGCCTATTGAAAACTCAGACCACTCTGATATGGTCCTTACACCATTACCAAGGTTGTAGGAGACAATGGATTTGAGCTTAGAATTCCCCCATTCTTGGGCTTGCACCCAGTGTTCAACGTGGACCCCCTTTAGCCATAGTTTCCACCATTACTAGACACATACGACATTGCAAAAAAACTCACACCCATAGAGTTAAATCCAGATTGCATGGAACAAGTTGCAACTGATCAGATCATGGACACATAAATCAAGCACACTTGCCAGCAGAATATCCAACTGTATCGAGATGTCAAAGTAGGCCAACTCCTTCACTAGGGAAAGTGGCTCACTAGGGACGAAGTTCAACAAAATTTTCCTCATCTCATCGAGGAAATCAACGCAATGGGGACCATTTCTTCCTAAGGGGGGAGGAATGATCCAGGTGGATATTGGTGTCCACCCGCCAACTCCATTTGGACCCCCACCATTTTTTCTTTTAGCTTTTTAGTTTCCTTAATTATAGCACAATTTACTATTTTTAGCATTATTTCGGGTCCTAAACTTCTGGATCCATTTTGAGGCCCTAAACGACGTTTTTGGGAAAATAAGGAGAATCATCGGTCCATGGACGGAATTTTCTCTACCCAAAGTTTTAGTTGTTGGATAGATCTTTCTAATGAGATATTGTGCGTGTCAAACAGAGATCATATGCCAAAGTTACGACCCTGGGAAGTTGATGTACTAATTTACCCAAACGGGCCCACAGCTTGGCGTTTCATCTTCTAGGGTTAGGTTTTGGATGTTTAGGGTTTTCCATTATTTCTCAACAATAAATAGGCCTTCGAGCCTCATTGTAACACAGTTCAAAGGTAGGTAGCCACCACATCTCTTCTCAAAGATAAGTTATCATCACCCTAGCTAGTTTATTTCCATTTCTATTTGTAAGCATATTTCAGTATTTTACAGTAATGAAATGAAGTATTATTTTTGGTACATCTCTATATGTATGGCTATATCTATAATTTGTTGCATTCCTATTTAAATCTAGATCACAGATAGGCATGATTCTTCGAAGATAACATCTGCACGATGAAGTACCATAAGGTGTACATTGCCAAAACCCCAAACATCATCTACCTTGGGCCACACTGTTGTTGTTGTTTCCTTCCTGTAGGTGCACCACATTGCTTGCCTCTTTCAAGTGATGGCACAATTCATAGTAAGATTAATGAACACCATTCCTTTCAGAATTCTCAGATTGACTCACATATTGAAATCATTGTAAACCCTAAAAAAATAATTATTGGGTTTTTGGGCAAAAGGAAAAAATCTGAAAAAAATAAAAATCAATGGGTTTTTTGGGAAAAAGAGGCAAAATGAACTCAAAAGGAAGCATGGAATCGTTGTCCAAGTGTGAGTCGAAAGTTAAGATGGATTTTTTGTACTTTCCACCTATCACAAAATCTTGCTCAAAATTATTGTGCTGGGAAATATCACTCAAATTTAATGTTCTTGGAGGGGTTATATTTTCCCTAATTTAATAATAATATGATGCATTTATGTTGTCATTAAAATTAACATGGTGTAAAATAATTTTTATCTACTAACAATAGTCTTGTTGTAAAGTTTTATTTATTTATTTTGAAACATGTAATCTTACAATTTGATTTCCATTTTCAATTTAAATTTTAATAAAAAATAAATCCCATGCAAATTGATTAATTTGTATTTTTCCAATAATGTGAAACCCTATTATAACTCAGTTTTCAAACTAGAAGTGAAGACATCCACCTTTAGTTTCTATCTACGAATGCATCCTAAATCACCACTATTATTCAAGGAAAACCACATCACCTAGAATGACTTGTTGGCAGTCTGTAAAGGGGCAGGATTTCATGCTTAGCAGATGCCTTTGTGTCGTCTTCCATTAGCATGTTTCCTTATATTCAACAAAGATGATCTCTTAGCCAAGAAGAAGTAGTTTTATGGCATACTCTAGGCTTGTTCGATGAATTTATATTTCAAAGAATATATTAAAATTATTAGTTAACTTTTATTAATTTATCGAATTCTATATTAATATGTGTTGTCTTTAGTGCAAGATTAGCTAGCCTTACATTGAGGAAATCAACCTCTGATTCTCTTGCTATTGAATTTTCAAGTAATGTTTTCCTAGTTCCATAAAGGCCATACACCAAAACACCGGAGGACTAAGGAGCTTGCTCTGCTCAAACAAATTAGGCCTCTAGAATGGAAGAATAACCAACTCATAAAGTTCCTATTTAATGTATTCTAACCCTCCAATTGATTCAAAGGTTTTATAAATATCATCTATATTTATAACATAACAAGCTATCACAACATGTAAGAGAAAGGAATCACAATCCAAAAAAAACAATGCACGATTAAAATCACTAACATAAGTGGCTATTTTGTTATATTGTAGTACTTTTTAAGTAGTCGTATTTTTGTTACTAAACTAAATTAGTCATTCGCGTTAGTCATTTTTAGTTGCGTTAATTATTATCTAGTTGTATATTTTAACCTAATACTATGTTAGTCATCTTGAGTTGGGTCACTTAAGATTGCTCATTTTTTGTAGTATTTCACTTGGAAAAGTTGTGGTGACTAATTTTTTTAGTCACCTGGTCACTAATTTCATCATTTTCTATTAGTGTTTCAAACCTCAAAATGGAAAGTTCAATGGAAAAGACAAGGGAAAGGATAATAAGGAAGTTACAACCAAGAAGGAAGGAGGAAAGTGACATTGCACACATTGCAAGAAGGAAGGCCATGATGATGAACATTGTTGGAAGTTGCATATAGAACTGAAACCAAATAGATTTAGTGGAAAGGGCAAGTAGAAGATGGTGGCAACTGTGTAGCAAGACCTTGGATTCCACATCAGTGAAAAGACATAGATCATAGTAGTGGGTGTACAAGGTAACCTTTCTCTTCATACTAATGAAAATTCTAAAATTCATGCGAGTGCAGGTTCTTCAAATGAGTCTCTTGTTAATGAACAGAAGATGAATGAATTGTTCCATATTAGAGTTTTTATGAAAGATACTAAAGCCGAAAACTTTTTTGATCTATGCTCTCAAGTAAATTTAATTTCAAAATCCTTGGTTAAGAAATTAGGGTTGGAGACCAAGCCTTATCCAAAACCCTACCTTCTTGGTTGGGTGTGTGACAAAGGAAAATTGCATGTAACCAAACAATGTAGGGCTTGATTTGTGATTTCATCTAAAGTTGTAGATGAGGTTGATATTGATGTTGTACCTTTGGATATATGTGGCATTGTATTGGGGAGTCCATATTTATATGACAAGATCAATTTTCTTTTGCCATGAAAACAATTATCATTGCACAAAAGATGAGGTGGAATACATTGTTAGGGCTCATTAAGCCAAGATCAATTCTAGTCTTGTAAGTGTAGTTCAGATGAAGAGATTGATAAATTATAGAAAAGGTTACATGCTCATGGTTGTGAGAGAAAAATATGCAGAGACATCCGAAGAATTTCATGGTTGTGATCCCAGTCATAAAAAATAATTTTATGAAATTGTTTCTAACTATAATGAGGTTTTTCAGGAACCAAGCGAGTTGCCTCCAAAGTGTGAGATCAAACATGAAATTCATTTGCAACAAGATGCTACTTTACCATATATTGGTATGTCCTAGTTTTCAACCATTGAAATAGAGGAGATAAAGAAACAAGTGCAGGATTTTCCAAACTAAGGAATCATAAGGCCAAGTTCTTCTCCATGCAACTCACCCATCATGTTGGTGCCAAAGAAGGATGGCACATGGAGGATGTGTGTGGACTACAAGGCACTCAAAATGATAATGGTGAAGAATTGATATCCACTCCCTCGCATTGAGGATTTATTAGACCATTAAAAAATGTTTTCTATTTCACAAAATTGGACTTGTGTAGTGGCTATCATCAGGTGAAGATTACAGAACAGGATGTATGGAAGATTGAATTCAAGATAAAACAAGCGTTGTTTGAATGAATGGTGATGCCATTCAGACTGTGCAATGCCCCAAACACATTCATGAGGGTGATGAATGACATTTCCAGACCTTTTGTTGATGATTTTTTTCTTGTGTATCTTGATGACATTCTTGTTTTCAGTAAAACTTGGGAAGATCACATGAGTTATGTTAAAAAGGTGCTTGATGTTTCGCAAAAAGAAAAATTGTATATCAAAATCTCTAAGTGTTTGGTAAGACCTATTTGGTTTACTTGGGTCACATTCTTGGAGGTGGAAATTAAAAATATATCATTTTAAAGTTGATGTGATTATAAAGTAGCCTAAACCCACCAATCTTACATAGGTTTGTAGCTTTTCGGGTGCAGTACAATTCTACAAAAGATTCATTGCCAACTTCTTTGTTATTGCATATACCTTTCATGCTTTGATGAGTGTGAACTAAACCTTTTGGTGGGTAGGAAAAAAATTGAAAGCCTTTGATACACTAAAAGAGAAGATCAATACCACACCAATTTTAGCCTTACCTGACCTCCAACATCCTTTTAAAATTGAGACAAATGCTAGTGGATACCCCATGGGAGCCATGTTGATGCAGCAAAGGAAACTTGTATTGTACCATTCCAAGACATTCTACCAAGTTGTTTTGAACCATTCCACATATGATAAGGAGTTGTACACCTTGGTCCAAAGAGTGAAGAAGTGGAAACACTATTTGATTGAAAAAGGGACCAGTATTCACATAGATCACCAACCCTTATAGTACCTCCAGTTGTAGACCAAGCTTCAATAGGCACATCATTTCTTATGGAGTTCCTAAGATCCATAAGAAAGGGGCTCCTTTGAGACCCATTATCAACACGATAGTAGGGCTGACTTATCTTCTTGCTAAATATTTGGCAATGAAGCTTAAGCCCCTTGTACGTAATACAAATTCCTTTTTGAAGGACTCTACTTCATTTATCAATGAGTTGAAGGACTTCAAGCTTGATCCTAATGACAAGCTTATGAGTTTTGATGTGGTCTCCCTCTATACTAATATCCCTCTCATCGAGGCCATCGAGGCCATTAAGTGTATTACGGACCCCAAAAATATGAAAGGTGTTTATGTTATCTCTTTCTCTTGTGGGATTCCCTACATTGGTAAGGTTGGTCGCTCGATTAATCAAAGGATTCATGAGCATGCAGTTGGAATCAAGCATGACAAGAGTCACTTCTCTTCTTTGACGAAACATGCAGAAATATCTAAGCATCACATTTGCATTAAGGAAGCCCATGTCATTGTCAAGGTTAGTCATTTCCATCATCGTAAATTTAGGGAGGCCTTCGAAATTGAAAAAATTCCAATGATTTAAATAGAGACGATGGTTGGAATATTAGCAGAAGTTAGGTCCCTGTCCTTTCCTCTTAGTTTGTTTTTGTTTGCAGATTATTTTGTTTTTTAGGGTTTGACGTTTCTATTTATGAATTTTTTGTTTCTATATAGGTATTTTCATTTAATGTTAATATTCTTTTGATCTGTTTTCTCACCTTTAAAAAAAAATCCCTCCCTTTTGTTTGGTTTGTTTTAATTTTAGTCTCATTTAATTATTATTTTTGTTATAGAATCTTAACTCATTAATCAGGCCTTGACTCTTCTTATATATAAATTATATAATTTATTTATATTTTAATTTTTTCAGGACTCTAGTCTTATCTTGTGACTTGGATTGTTTGTTTCTTATTAATGTTTTTTTTTCGATCTTCTTAATTATCTATTATTGTTGGTGTTAATATATTATAAATGTAATATTATTATTTACATAGCTGTTATATTAGCCATTAATGGAATATTGTTTGATCTTAATAATCATTATTAAAAGATAAATTTTTATAAATTAGTCATTATATGATATTTTGGTCTCTACATCGTCCTCTATTTAAGCCTATGGCATGATCTAGATCTTCATATGGTCCTGATAATGAACCACACTAACTGGTTCGAAACACGCCAACGATTTTTTTCCTTTGTGATTTCTACCGAAAAAACTCTTCTTAATGTAATGTGGATCACAGAAGATTGAATTCAAAAAAAAAAAACGCACAAACTTATTCACAATAGTACACATGATTTACATGGTAAAACTCTGTCAATTCATCAAGGAAACACCGACGGGAAAGGCTCATCAAGGAAACATCCATGGGAAAGGCAATTAGGTTTTATTCTTTAGGAGAAATATTAGATTTAGGCTTACTTTACAACCTCCAAATCTCTTAGAACATATATGAAGTAGGCCCCGTTATGATACTTTTGGTAATTATATTTTAGTTCATAAAATTGAATAACTAGAACAACATTTACTTGAGTAACCTTAAATTTACATTTACATATTTTACCATATTTTAAAAGAAATGTCCATATTTCAAGTGTGTGATGAAATTCTAGCTTGCTTAGAGTTTGAAAAAAACACTTGCAATCCAAGTGTTAAACAAACTTCCTACCCCCAAGTACCTGTGGATATTGCTATTATAGAAGCGAAATTTTAGTAAATGGTAAGTCTCTCATTGATAATACCATACTTTTGTTGGTGAATTCAAATGATTCACTAGCTGTTTTAAATCAACAATTAGAGTTCCTACATGAAGTTATTTTGGAATATCAACTTCTCAATTTTCAAGGAGGCAATTGGAAAGTCAATTTTTATTGTATGACTATATCTTATTCAAAGATTAAACTATCCATTTGGTCTTGTGATTATGAGGAAAAGTGGTGAGTTCAAGAATGCATTTAAATACCAAACTTGTGTCATTTAAAAATGTAGAAAAAAACAATTTTACCAATTCAAATACTTCACAGCCTTCTCCCATTCATAGTGCTGATATAGTGGATCACGATGGAAGGATGCTATTGGTGGAAATCACAACGAAGGTAGCCCACTTACATTCCCTATATGAAAAAAAATGATTATTCACAAGAGTTAATCGATATTGATCTCCTACGTTAACATTATTAACATTGTTTCATTTGATTCATTCAATTTGGACAAAGAAATGTGATATTTCTGTATGCTCCAAGGGCATTTTAATTAATTATTTCTATGATCATATTGATTATTAGTAAATGTTTGAAGAGGGTTCGTGTTTTTTTGGGAAAGTCTAGCACTTTTTATAAGTAAGATCCTTGAATTTGATCATAATATTACGTTGGTTACTAGTTTGGATTTGCGAGTTCCTTGGATTTGATCTTAATATTATGTTAGTTGCTGGTTTGGATTTGCCTTCAGTAGTACATTTTTAGTATTTATCAACCTTTAAAGTTATTTGGAATGTCGTGTGTGGGCTTAGATAAAATCAGATATTGAAACAATTAATTAATTTCAATATGATCATAATATTAATTAATTATTTCTATGATCATATTATTAGTAAATATTTGAAGACGGTTCATGTTTTTTTGGGTAAGTCTTAGACTTTTTATAGCTCAGTTCCTTGAATTTCATCATAATATTATGTTATGTTAGTTGCTAGTTTGGATTTGCCAATTCCTTGGATTCTAATTTGGATTTGCTAGTTGCTAAAATGCTAGTTTGGATTTGCCTTAGCTAGTACATTTTTAATATTTATCAACTTTTAAAGTTATTGGGAATGCCTTGCGGGCTTAGATAAAATAAGATATTAAAATAATTATAATGGATTTATGCACACCTGTATTCAAACAAACCTTCATAAATATTTTAGAAACCAAATGATTCTCACAGAGAAGAAGAATTTAAATATACGTAAGTTGTTTTAGATTATACATAAGCAGTAGTCTATAACGCGACTTTTTGAAAGCCTTTCCGGCGGATTTTCCCGGTCAAAATCCGGCAGCAATTCATTGGAATCCCAAGTTTAATAGCTAGTTTCTGCACAATCAATGGCTCCCAGGGGTTTTTCAGGGCGCTGAATCCAAATATGCAGTTAAAAAACCATTTTAACTGCTTAAAAATCAAGATTTAACCTCATTTCTTCCACCGGATTCCGTCACCGGAATCTCCAAAAAATCGCATTATAGACAACTCCTTTTTTATTTTTCCCTAATAATTAGGTCATAAGGCGTTACTTTGAAAAAAAACTTTTCAAAAAACTAGCCGTTATCACTCTGAGCCGTTAGATTGATTCTCTGTTAGACGATTGGAAAATTGTCGATTGTTCCATCACGCGAAAGGAATTGGGTGGTTGGAATCGTTTATTATGATGTTGGTGCAGTTAAAAATGGTTATGGCTATTACGCCCACTACGCCCCTTCTAGAGCATTCGATTTACAAAAACGCCAGATCTATCTTCAGGGTGAGGGAGGTGGATATCGGGTATGAATACCCTGCAACAAGGGTCTGATCTCTCGGCTCCACAGGCAATTTTCTCATGCAGTTAACCAGCCCATTCATCCTCTTCTGCCCATCTTTTCTCCCGGACGCAATTCTAACTAAGTTACATTACACATATATGGATAAGAGGGGTTTTCATCTGCATTCAGGTACTTTCACAGGCTCACTGGTTTTCTCTTGACAGGCAGACAGTCTCCACTACTTGCTGGCAGTGTTACGGGTAATGAGGTCCTCTTACCATTATTGGTGTTTTCAGGTTGCATCCCCTGCCTAGATGGTTCTAGGGTGAGGGAGGCAGATATCGCGTTTCGAATTGCAGAGTTGGGGTGGGCAATGGGTAAGAATACTCTGCAACAACAAGGGTCTCATCTCTCGGCTCCACATGTAATTTTCTCATGCAGTTAACCGACCAATTCATCCTCTTCAGCCGATCTTTTCTCCCGGATGCAATTCTAACTAATCTACATTACACATATCTTCATAAGAGGGGTTTTCATATGCATTCAAACACTTTCGTAGGATCACTGGTTTTCTCTTGACAGGAGGACAGTCTCAGCTACTTGCTGCCAGTGTTACCGATAACGAGGTCCTCTTACCATTATTGGTGTTTTCAGGTTGCATCCCCTGCCCAGATGGTTCTTCACTACAGTCTCTCGTACAGGTAAGGGTTTCTATATTCACCTTCCCAATTTGTGTGTTTTCTTCAGGTTCAAGTCTGACTAGCTTTCTGTGGGTGCACACCTGGTATCAATTCAGTTGATTCCTGTGCACGGGATTTGTTTCTCGTTTAATCCAGGCACTTCTCAGCGAGTTTACTGTCCCTGAGAGAAGAATTTCTTACACTATTTCATTTCTCTTTTAGTCGCTCACCGATATAACGGTGTCACCCACCTTTGGGTAGGGTTTGGTTCAAAATTATCCCATAGGTTATGCCGGGACAAGTCAATTCGACTGCAATTTGTAATTTACTCGATTTTTAATTTGTAATTTGTATTTTGGGGGATTGATTTTCTAACTGAGTAAATTTGCAACCCACATAAGTATAGCCGGGTTCATTTCTTGTGCACTATAGGGTTTTTTGTTGTGTTTTTTTCTAAAGAAATTCCAACTGGGTAATTTGGACATTATGGACTGTATTTTCCTCCATCAAGGCGTATACTTTTGTATTGTTTACAAATTGGTATAAATTGGTTGTACAATTTTGCTCTTCTTAGCAAGTAAAGACATAACAAACTGCAAGAAAGACATAACAGATTGCAGAGTGTCAAATTGTTTTTTAATGTACAAATTTGTTTATTTCCTGCATTATAATGTAGGAGGATACAAGCAATATGACTGCGAGTTTGGTGTTTGAAATTGATTTACAAATAGACCCAACAATCCCTATATATGGAACATGATCAATATGAAAGTTTAGTTTTTCCAACCATTCTTAAATTTATCGGCTTGAAACACATTCAAAGTCCCAATAAAATTTAACGAACTTCAATTTCAGTAAAGTTTTGAAATAATTCAATAAAGTTATGAATTGGAGATGTAAAACAATGGTTTTATAAGCAATATTGATTTTAGGTAAGGATACATATTTAAATATTTAAATAATGCCACATTTGATTCCTCCGGGCGCTGCGCGATGCTACTGCGCATTTGTTTCGGTGATGACATATGTGTCTCGATGATGACGTAATTCTGCTTGCTTCGGGGATAATGTTGTATGATGGTATCTGCTTGCTTCAGCCATAAATGTTGTATGATGAATCTGCTCGCTTCCGCGATATATGTTAAGCGGGGATGCTAACTCTCCCCATTGGAAAAAAATAAATAAAAAATTAACAAATTTCTAAAATATTTCAAAATCCATAAAGTAATAATGTGATATTAATTTTTTTTTGGTTTTCCTTAGTTTTCAAAATTTTTAACGTCAAAAAAGATAAATATTCAGTTAAATATTTTGAAAATTAACTTCTTCTTTTTCACCTTTAAAAAATGTAATTTTTTTTAATTGGTTGATAAATATTTTTGTGTGGTTTTAAATTGAATTATGAAGTATGAAAATTATATTAAGAAATAAAAAATCTAAGAAAATATATATATTTTTTAATTGGTTGATAATTATTTTATGGGTTTCAATTAAATATGAATTATGAAAATTATATTAATAATTAAAAATCTAGAAATATATATTTGCAAAACGTCATACTTTGGCATTTTGTTATATAGATAGTTGTCTGGCATAATTTAAGCAATTATTTGCAAAAAAAATGATAAGCAATTATCCACGTGGCATTTTGTCCATATTAAAATTACATTATTTAAATTATACCATAAACTTTCTCAATAAAATAAATAAAAGTGTTATCTTAGCTGCCTCTCTGCAAAACCAAATTCTAAAAATGAAAGCTTGAAGAGTGAAGCCTTCACAAAATAAGAATGGATTTATGGATTTATCATGTGGTGACATCAAGTCCAAGGCGTCAAAGAATGTAAGGAGAAATATAGTGGCTAAAGGAATATGTCAAATCATGTGTGTTTCTTCATCAAAGTCCGTGCACAACTCTTTCGTACTTGTGTTGAACTTAAACAGTTTTTGTCCACCCGCTACCATCCACATATTTCTTTGAAGAGACATAAATGCTCCAATGACTCAATATGAAACATGTAATTTTGTTTCT
>APFE031358416.1:63639-95187 GCA_000404065.3 Pinus taeda
CAGAAGGGGAAGATCAAGATGTTACATGTATGTATTTACGAGTCAATGTGGATAGGAAATCAAGAGAGGGTATAATATTAAATGCTTTAATTATGTAATATCAAGGAGTTCAAATTATGGATCATTAATATTGATTGAAATTTTTATTATGAGTTAACAATATTGATTCTTTTACAAAGTCAAGTTTATTTAATAATTTTTCTTAAAAATTTGATCATTGAAAACTTATATTCTCTTCTCCCTATCACCTAAGTCTATGTCAAGACCTTATGGCTACTAACTACTTTTCAAAAGAGTGCCCATTTACATGTACTTTGAAAATTTCCATTTGCAAAGTAATTTTATTTGGTTATTGTTGAACTGTCATTCTTCACACATACTCACACTATGTGCTCTCATCATGCCGCTTCATTACAACCAACATTATTTCTTGTAGCACACAATGTATAATTCCAAGTTAAAAATATATTTATTATGTAATACCATGGACCATCACTGTAGATACTCCAAACCACTTAACCTAATAATCTTGTCTCTTTCATTAGTAAAAAAGATTGTCACATTATTTATTTACTTAAATGTTTTATGCATGCTCTTTATGTTTTTCCTAGTCCATATTATGATAATTGCAATGATTCATCTTCTTCTTATACCATATTGTAACAATTATAGTTATTCTCCCCACTGATGTCAAGAAGTTGTAAAGGAATTCCTAATTACATTTATTTTCACCATATGTTTACTAGTTGCAAAGGAATTTCAAAATATGTTAAAACTATCACATAGTAAAATGTTAATAACTATAAACTTCCTATATTTCTATAGTTTTATGTTGTATTGATTCGGAGAATAAAAATTTAAAAAGTGTTTTAAATACTAATTTCTTAGGTGTGTGTATGTGTGTGTGTATAACTTTTGTCATCAATATAACTTCAGTTTTCAATTACATTTTTGCATAAGAGGCAAGTAATAAGTAGCAACACTATATTTTACACTTGTTTAAAATCAAATTTATATAAAATATAGATTCACATTACAATGTTTTCAATATCATGTACTTGCTTTCTTTAAATATACTTATTTAATTCAATATCATCGTATGGTTAAAATTCTTCACTCTCTACTCAATGTATACATCTTGGATTATTTATTTCTTTAATTAAAATAATTGATTAACACATTTATTCAGCTTTTAGTTTTGACAAAGTAACATATCATCATATATAATAATCAAATTAAAAAGATACTCTGACTCAGGTATTATCTATTGGTGTTTGGTGTTTATTTACAATCATGCTTGGGTTCCTTGTTCCTTTATAGCAACCTCCAAATATTTAGAATACATGGGCATATGTGATCAACATCTCAAATGGTTTGGGGAATATTCTTATTCCTATTTTTTATTGTTTTATGTATAATAATTCATTAAATGATATGCACACCTTCAAGTAATTAACATTATGAAGATGAAGGAATTATTGAATAAGTTGTTGAGTAGAGCCCCTGTATAATATCAATAAACATTTTTATGTTTTTTTGAGATAGGTATATTTTGAAAGTTTGAACATTTGAAAAATTGTATATTGTTTTGTTTTAGAACAGAGAATAGTTTAATGCTAAGACAAAGGTTGTAGGTAGATCTCTTTCATGTTGATGTCATGGTCAAACCCATTGATTGATCAATTGTCTGTGTATTTATATCAACTAGTTCACAAACTAGTTAAAATATTATCATCTATCAATTCAAGTGACATAATTGTTGAGATAGATGTAACCATATCCTTGTTTGGATGACTATATATATATATATACATATGAGGGAAGACAAAAACTAATAAGTTCCATAAATGTTCCTATTCCTTTACTATACTACTTGAGTGATTACTTATCTTACACTTTGAAGTTCTAATAAACATTGGTATATAAAGCATAAAATACAACCCTTCACTTTAAAATAACTAATCACTTCCACATAAAAATATAGATAAATCTCTTAGATATGATGACACCATCAATTACTCATTATAGAAAGAATCATTACAAAAACCATGTTTGTCGCAATACAATCCTCAACATATTCATTATTATTTACTCCATCTAACGACTTAGTGGGCCTATTTATTATGCACCAACTACCAGTGAGCTTCATTTGTTTATTATGGCTACATTTCATTAATTATTTCACTTAAGCACCTCCCTAGGAACCTAATATTACATTATTTATCATTCCTAGATACCTTTGTAGGCATATTGCATTTCATCTCCTTTTTCATCTTTTATCCTCAAAACATTAATGGAAGCCATATGATACAATCTATTAAGAAATGTAGTCAACTATAACCAAATATGAGCATCCACTCATCCTAGTAACATTTGTACATGAGGTCCAACAATTGTTGCTTGGCCACCTTGATCTTGGGTACGGTTGTTGTTTTGCATCTTGTTGTGTTTGTGTTATTTTGATATCCCTATGCATTTCTTGTATTCGTTCATGTAACTTTATATTGGGTGTTTTTTTGGTTCCTTGTAGGTCCATAGTAGGATTACTCAAGCTCATAATATTGCCTTAGTGATCATTATTTCTTCGAGTGATCTGGGTGGTGATATACTACCAACCTACTAGAGACACCAATCTCCTTGGCTAAGGACAAACTTAGCAAGACCTATATAGGCATTAATGTAAAGTCTTCATACACAAAGTACTTTTGACTTCACCTACATGCTTCAGACTTCATTCATTTCACAACATCATCATACTCTTAACTCTCATTCTCTATCATCTCTCTCTACTTCGTAACCTAGACATAACATCAATCCCTAGTCATATTTAAGCTTCATGTCATAGCGAACCTCATAGTATCATTCCCTATAATATAATCCTAGACTAGTGCACTTCACACCATAATAGACCTTAGTCCTTCATACCACACCCTTAATATTCCAAGAAAAATCCTTAGAATCCTTTTGTGAACCTTTAAACCCCAAGAATACTCCTTAACTCCTCTTCTACACCTTAGATCTCTTTTTCATACTTATACTTGTCTTCTTGCTTGGATACACTTTAAATGCGTTCAATTATTCCTTATTTATATTGTTTTTGTCTTCACTTATGGGTTCAACCTATAAAAATTAGCTAAGCCAACCTTTAATTTCTGGTTGGGTTGACCTGATAATATATTTCATATCTCCTCATTCATATGGAGTTAGAAGGAAAGCCTTATACATTGGAAATTTGGTGTAATAAGCTTTTCAACCATACATCCTATGTTTCCATTTGAGATAGATCTTTAAACTAAAAAGATCTTCAAATACAAGGCATCCAAACTTAACATCAAAAGTCCAAAAATAATGTTTTCAATGATCTCCATACATAATTGGTAAATTCGTACATACAACTGCCACTATTTCATCAAGTAGAACATATTCTTCATAATGGCCACAAGGGCTAGCTTACAATGTGTCTCCGGAGACTTGAACCCACACAGATAGGGACACAAAATGTTTGCTACCACTCGAGCTAAGTTCCTTTAATTTATGCTATAACTTATGTTGAGATAGACTTTAATACGTTTTTTTTTGGACAAAATGTTTCTCAAATGGAAAATTTTTATATGTATCCAAGTCTTGGATTATGGGGGTATATCATTCATATGTTGGATATGTCAACTTTTGTGACATCTACAAGCTACTTTCGCAAAGTCAAAACCAAATTTCTATAATTATTTATATAAACCAATGTTGAAAAATGACACTAATAAGAATGAGTTAAATATGTTGATTTGGCATCCGGTCATGGGTAGGGTTGTATGTGAAACCCATTTACATGGAATAAAGAAAATTTGCAAAAGACATGGATAGGGTTGTACATGAAGCCCCTTTATGTGGAATAAATAAACTTTGCAAAACTAATAATTGGATGAAAAAAATGTTCCCTTTATGAATTTTTATCTCCTCCATTATGATTTGTAGTTAACAAAAGAAAAGGGGGAATGATTCTTAAGATTTAGTGAGTTATTGTAATTCTTGTTTTGATGCGGGTGGGAGGAAGTTAAAAAAAATGGGGAAGTTAAAAAAAATGGGAGGGGATGGGTGAGAGAAGAATCACTGATTATTTTTCAAAAGAAAGAAATGAGATTTTCATTAATTACGTAATTCTAATTAAAATTACATATACATTTATATTTAATATTTTGAACACAAGATATTTGTTAATTTTTGTTTTCAAATGAAATAAAATTACAACTTTATTTTTTTTAAAACAAAAATATATTTAAATATAACATTTGTAAATATATTAGTATTTTTTTTATAATATGTTAAAAAAGACAACAGAAAAATTTAATTGAAAAATAAAAATTTCACTCATTGAATCAAGACTTAATCTAAAAAGACACAGAACACCAGATTTACGTGGAAAATCCTATTTGGGGAAACCACGAGGAAAGAGTTTAATCTAATTTTATTAACAATGAAAATCGTCTTACATTTCACTCGCTTCATATCTCTCTCTCACTCACGATTCCTTTTTACTCACACCCCTATATAAAAAATATTTTATTACAATACAATGGGTTATGAATACCATATGAATACCATGGGCACTAGCAACTTTGACTTGATTTCATCGCATGCCTAGCGATCTCCCACTTGAGACCAAATAGCAGCTTGAGTGAATATTTTTGACATTGTTTTCCCTTCTCGCTACTAACCCTTTCCGAAGGTGCAAATTTATCACATTTGCATTACTCTAGCCAAGGTTCTACGAAGTTCTTATTTATGCCTTGGCAAAGTCTTCCTTAAAATATTCGCTGGATTTTATGTAGTGTGTATTTTCTCCAATTGTCGCGGCCTGCCATTTAACACTCCATGTATCCAATGATATCAAACAATAATGTGCTTTGTCTTAGAATGATATGATGGCATTTTTATTAAATGAATAACACTCTAACTATCACAATGCAACAAATATTTATCTTGTTTTATTATCAACTCTCCTAAAAATAGTTGCATCCACAACATCTCTTTGCAATATTTTGTGGCAACTATGTATTTTGCCTCTGTTGTGAAGAGGGCCACTAATTTCTGCAATCTACACATCCAAGATATTGCTGCACCTGCAAAAGTATATAAATAATCAGTGGTGGACTTCTAGTGTCCATATCTCTAGCCATTTTTGCATTTGTGTAGCCTTTAAGAACAACATTGTTATTACCAAAACATAAATATTAATTACTAATACCCTTGAGATACCTTAAAATCCACTTTGCTACTTTTGAATGTTGTTTGTTTGGATTTGCAAGGATCTTGAGCACTACTCCCATTGAATGTGCAATATATGGACAAGTACATACCATGGCATACATGAAGATACCAACATCTGAATCATAAGGGATTTTACTCATTTCCTCCTCCTTCTTGTCACCATAAGGGCACAAACCAACATTAAGTTTGAAATGTCATGTTATGGGTGTACCAACGGGTTTGGCATCCTTCATATTGAACCTATCTAACACCTTTTCAATCATTTTTTCTTGTGACCTCCATAACTTTATCTTATTTATGTCACGTATAATCCTCATTCCCAATATTTGTTGTCTTGGACCTAAACCTTTCATTGAAAATTGACTGCCCAAATCTTCTTCAACTTATTAATCATGTTCTTATCATGTCCAAGAATTAGAAAATCATCCACATACAATAGTAGTATAATATACCTTTCTTGGTCATACCTCTTGATGTAGACACAATGATCAACCTTTAGTCTTTTGAAGCCATGCTCAAGCATAAATGAATCAAATTTCTTGTACCATTGGCAAGGTGTCTGTTTCAACCCATAAAGACTCTTCTTCAACCTGTAGACAAGATTATCTTTACCTTTTACCTTGAAGCCTTTCCATTGTTTCATATAAATTTCCTCCTTCAGTTCTCCATGGAGAAAATATGTCTTCACATTCCAAGTCTAAAGTGATTGCAAGACAAAGGATAACTCTTATGGATGACATTTTAACAACAAGTGACTTATTTTATATGTAAAGTCAATACATTCCTTTTGTGCAAATCCTTTCATGACCAACCTTTCTTTGTATATTTCCTTCTTCTCCTCACTCTCATGTTTAATAGTGTATACCCATTTTTTCCTTTTGGAAGCCTCACTAACTCCCAAGTTTTATTTTTCAACAAAGAGGCCATTTCTTCCTCCATTGTTTTCTTCCACTTTTTTCTTGTTTCCACTTCACAAGCTTCTTGAAAACAATGAGGTTCACCTTCATCAATTAGCAAAATATAATTTGAGGGTGGATACGTCCATCTTGTTCTTGAATTTGTTGCCCAAATTCTTCCAATGGTGGGATATTTTCTTGTTGTTCTATAAACCTGCCAACATTTTTGTTCACCTCCATTTCATCTACAGGCCTTTTATACATCTCAAATTCATTAAGTATTACATCCTTGCTTCTAAAAAAACTGTGATTAACTAGATCCCATAAACAGTAACCAAACTCACCATTTGTATATCCCAAAAAACACATTTCCTCAATTTATCATCTAATTTGGTTCTATGTTCTTCAGGAATATGCATAAATGCTTCACATCCAAAAGAATTTAGGTGAGAATAATTTTCCTTTTTACTAGTCCAAACTTCTTCAGGAATACCATCATCTAGGACTATAGAAGGTGAGTGATTGATGAGATAATAAGTTTCCCTCACTGCGTCTACCCATAAATGCTTTTCCAATCTTAAATTTGACAACATACTCCTAACCTTCTCCATAATAGTGTGATTCATCCTCTCTATAATACCATTTTGTAGGAAAGTACCAAGAACAATATTTTCATGTTTAATGCCAAACTTATTACAATAATTCTTGAACGCATTGGAACAATATTCTCCACCATTACATATTCTCAAACACTTGAGCAATTTATTAGTCTCCCTTTCGATAACAGCATGAAATTTCTTAAATATCTCAAACACCCCACCTTAACTTTTCATAATGTAGGCTCAAACATTCCTCAATGCATCATCTATGAATGTAAAAAAATATGAGGCTCCTTAAAGACTTAACATTCAACTAACCAAACACATCATAGTGTATTAATTCTAACAAATTTATTTTTCTTTCAACTGTGTCTCATAAAAATAAACTCCTCTTTGCTTACAATAAATACAATGCTCACAAAGATCAAGTTCATAGGATTTCAAATATGGAAGTAGATTTTTACCAAGAAGAACTTTTAGGCCCTTTTCAATCATGTGGCCCAAGTGCTTATGTTGTAACTCCAATGAGTTTTATTCTTTTAAAACAACAGTCGCATCTGATATCTTTATTGTTGCCCTCATTATAAGGGTTCATGACCCTTTGATAATTTTCCAACCACCTTTCCCAAAGGTTGTGGAACAACCTTCATCATTCAATCGTCCCATAGGGATCAAACTCATACGCATCTGTGGGACATGCCTAACATGTTTCAACAAGATACCTTGCCCATCCTTTGTCTTGATGTACACATCTCCCACTCCAACAATTGTGCAAAAATGATTATTTTCTAATTGTATTATACCATGATCAACTTCTTCATATGTAACAAAATTATTTTTGCATTTGGTCACATCGTGAGATGCTCTAGAGTCAAGTACCCAATCAATGCTACTTCTAGAAATATATAAACAAGCTTCTTTTAGTGAAATAGTAAATAAACCATCACTTTCAGAAGCTACAACAATGGTCTTACCTTCATTTGTGCTGCTAGATTTTTTATTTGTGTTGATTGATTTTCGTTCCTTCTACTCCTTTTGTCCCTTCTTCAAAAATCAACAATCCTTTTTTCTTGTGCTCTGCTCTTCCACAGTGAAAATAAGTAAGTCTTCTTGTTCTTGATTTTTATCTACCCGTTGATTTTGAACACCCCTGTTTACCACGTTCAGTTTTCCTTCCATGATCAACTAAGACTAGAGCTTCTCCTCCCTGTTTTTCCGCAATTGATTTGCAACGCAACTCCTCATTCATTAAACTGCTATTGATTTCGTCAAACTTCAAGGTCACTGTAGGTGCTGAAGTGGTGATAACTACTATTAAACTCTCCCAGCTATCCGACATAGAGCACAAGAATAAGATGGCTCCAATCTCATCATCTAAAATAATTTTGACAGAGGCAAGCTAACTTGTAATTATATTAAACTCATTCAAATGCTCCACCACTGAAGCACCTTCTTTCATCTTGAGATTATACAACTTCTTCATCAAGAAGACTTTGTTTCGATATTGTGTTTTTCTCATATAGATCATGTAGCTTTTTATATAACCTTTTGTTGTCTTCTCTCCAATGACGCTAAAACATACAATCTTTGCCAAATACTGATGTGTTGTGGTGATGGCCTTTATATCTAACTTATTCAGGCTTCATATGTCATGATGAGGGCCGCTTCACTACTCTCAATCAACAAACGTTGATCCTTTAAAATATGTATGTCCTCCTTTTGCACCTTCCATTGGGAAAATTTAGCCATGTTTAATTTGTCCATATGACTTAACGCACCCATCTTCATGCTCATAACTCTCCCCAACAATAACCTGACATATAACAAAATTAAAAGAACAACCTAGATCTAATACCAACTACTAATAAATATAGTAGAAAAAATTAACTGAAAAATATTTTTTTCAATCGCTCAAACAAGAATTAACCTAATTTTTTTTGCAAGACATAGAACACCAAATTTACCTGGAAAACCCCATATGGGGAATAACAATGGGAAATAGTTTAGTAATTTTTTATTATCACAATGAAAATCGCCTTGCATTTCACTCATTGTGCCTTACATTTCATTGGCTTCGTATTTCTCTGTCACCCACCATTTCTTTTTACTCACACCTGTATATAAACTAGTACTACCACATTACAAATATTAATGTAGTTGATATAGCCAAAGGCTTCATAAATATAACCAAAAAAGCTAAACCCCATATGGGGAATAATATTCGGGAAAGGGTTTAGTAAATTTTTATTATCACAATGAAAATCGTTTCACTGGCTTGGCTTCATATTTCTCTCTCACCCACCATTCCTTTTTACTCACACCCCTATATAAACTAGTACAACCACATTACAAATATTAATGTGGTTGATATAGTTGAAGGCTTCATAAATATAACCAAAAAACTATTGCAACATGAAGAATGACTTACTAATGCACACATTTACCTAATTAACCATGTATAAAATTCTATAACCTTTTGTTGTCTTCTCTCGAGCGAGGTTAAAACATACATTCTTTGCCAAATACTGATGAGTTGTGGTGATGGCCTTTATATCCAACTTATTCAGTCTTCATCTGTCATGATGAGGGCCTCTTCGCTACTCTTAATCAGCAAGAGGGCCTCTTTGCTACTCTCAATCAACAAACATTGATCCTTTAAAATCAGTATGTCCTCCATCTGCACCTTCCATAGGGAAAAATTAGCCATGTTTAATTTGTCCACATGACTTAACACAACTATCTTCATGCTCATAACTCTCCCAAACAATAACCTGACATACAACAAAATTAAAAGAACAACCTAGCTCCGATACCAACTATTAATAAATATAGTAGAAAAATTTAATTGAAAAATATTTTTTTCACTCACTCAAACAAGAATTAACCTAAATTTCTCTGTCACCCACCATTCCTTTTTACTCACACCCCTATATAAACTAGTACAACCACATTACAAATATCAATGTAGTTGATATAGTCGAAGGCTTCATAAATATAACCAAAAAAATCTAAACCCCATATGGGGAATAACATTGGGGAAAGAGTTTAGTAAATTTTTATTATCACAATGAAAATCATCTTACATTTCACTAGCTTGGTTTCATATTTCTCTCTCACCCACCATTCCTTTTTACTCATACCCCTATATAAACTAGTACAACCACATTACAAATATTAATGTGGTTGATATAGTTGAAGGCTTCATAAATATAACCAAAAAAACTATTGCAACACTAAGAATGCCCTATGGGTCAACTTTAACTTAAGAAAAAAAAGGAATTATAAATGAATGTTATGAATAATAATGAAGAACTTATCATGGAGGAACTTATTAGAATTGGAATAATCTCAAAACCCTAGGAAATTGGTGGGTGGGGAGCCATGTGGCATGAATCTAATTTTTTAAATTTATTAAAAGTAATGGACCAATTGGCTAAATAAAATTTGCTTATATATGAATTAATGTTATAAATAATGATGAAGAACTTATCATGGAGGAACTTATTGGAATTGCAATAATCTCAAATCCCTAGGAAATTGGTGAGCGGGGAGCAACATGAATATAATTTTTTAAATTTATTAAACATCAATGCAACCACAAACTCTTTAATAAACTACAACAGTTGATAAGCATTAAGACTAAGCACTGTTAAGATGATCTGGAATTGGAACTTGAGTAGAAAGCAGGTGCTACCATTCGTGGGGACGCCATTGGACCAACCAGGTGAGCTCTTTGTTTTCATGCGGCCATCCATGCGGTGCCTAGACTCACCCTCACCTACCTAAGTCCGCCTCACAGACCATTGACGTGTCCACACAACGAGCATTCATACTGCATGCACCTCATATGCAGCCACGTTTTCGTCAATCCACCTCCGTGAAATCTTCCTACAAAACGTTGTCACCCCGCTAGATTACAGTTTCTTTTTCCTCATTACTGTCTTGACTAAGGCGCAGGGCTTTCCCTGCGCTTTCTACCGTCCCCTGCACACATCTCGCTGCTGCTCTCACATCTGGTTGTATTGCACGGTCTCTCATCGCGACGTGGGCTTTCTCTCCGACTCAGTTGAGCTTTCCAGTTTTTCTTTTTTTCTTTGTTTATATTTCTTTGCTGATTACAGATCTTGGACCTGACTTTTTCTGAGATGGCATAAGACAGGGTCATTACTCCAGATATAGTTTTGGCACCGTTATCTTTCTTTATATGGGAAATCCAGGGGGTATTGGTACACAGTTTCTTGTACATTTGATGTTTTCATGAATCCTCGGAATGGTCCTCCTATCTTGTCCTTTCTCTGGGGATGAACCATTCCATATATGGTTCTTTCTACTCTCTACGACCTGTCATATAATAAACTGCATGGTCCTTCTTATCATGGTTCTTATCATGCTTCTCATGTTTGGGAAAGTCTGGGGGTGTTTTTGGTAGAATTTGAGCTGTCTATATCTCTTTTGTTATGGTCAGGCGTATGCCTGGTTCCCCATTATCATGTGCACCACCTTCCTCAGTTTCCTTAAATCTCGGTTTTTCATTTATAGCCCTTGTTCTGATCTCCGCATTAAAATAGGGCAATGGTGGTGCTTTTTCCGTTGCTTCTGCTGTTGTTGGGATTGTCGGACCCAGCCATCTTTTTAATTTGGCCATAGGTTTTTCTAGAATCTTCTTTATCTTCTCTGGTTTTTCCGACCGATATGGGAGCTTTCTCAGACATTTACATCGGATTTTCTGTTTTGAATTTTTTCTGGCTGCAGTACTATGACCCTTCATGCATCCATATGCTATGATTTCGCCAGCTTTTCCTTCCAGGTTCTTATTGCCGGCCGCTCTTTATTTCGAATGTCCTGAAAAGGAGATTTTCATCCTCCCGTTATAGTATTATATTGTGGATCGTTCTGAGCCTCACCTGACCATATCCATGGTTCTGTGATCATATCTCCTTTTAGTACTATATCTTGTACTGGCCCCCTCTCTTCTGTCAGTACTTTATCTTCCAACCAGGTATTTTATTCTCCCGGTATTTATCAGCTTTCGCCTTCTGAGGCTCTCTTTTATTGTTTTCATCTACCATGTCGGAGGGGGTCTTGTCTTCTGACACCCAAGCTCTTATCAACGCGACCATTGAAGCTGAAAGGGCATTTGCCGCCTCTCCAGGTGGGCATGCCACCGTGGAAGAGATGCTTCCACCTGGTCCTGTCGGTCACCTTCTTTACGATATCGAGGTCAGCACCCCTCGGTTCATAGATAAACAGTTTCATACAAAAGGTGACTCACATGCTCTTCCTGATTTATTTAACCACCGATGTCGCCCTGTTAAATCGGGTCCTCCCCCCAAGGGGGTTTCTGTGAGTCACACTGCATTAGCGGAGCGTATCGACAGCCTTCAGAAGCTTGCTTTAGTCGGAAAGTGGCACTTTCCGCATATGGAAGATCAGGAGATGCGGATTTGGCTAACGGAGAAATGGTCCCCTATTATTGGGTATACGCCCTTCATCTCTCGCTTAATGAAAGAATGGTACTCCTTCCACTTTCTTAAAGAGTCGGATCTTGAGTCCATTCTCAGTAAACCTTGGGTCGCTTGCAGAAGCTTCCTCTTTCTGTCCAAATGGTATATTGGGTTTGACCCATTGAAGAACACTCCATCCAACTGTATGATTTGGGCAAAGCTGCCTAACTTGCCTCTGGAATTTTGGTCGCCAGAGGCCTTATCCGATTTGGGGAACTCAATTGGCAAATTTATTTATGTTGACCCTTGGTGTAAGGGGGAAAGGGATAAGAGGGTGGCTTGGCTTCTAATAGAGAAGCCATTCAAGGGCGAGTATCCAGAATACATTGACATCATCATGGATGGCAGACAGTTAAGACAGAGAATTGATTTCTGGGGCATCCCTTTCCGATGCTCTCATTGCCATCGGACTGGACACCTTATCAAAGATTGCAATCTTCGCCATATCAGGAGGAAGAATTCCTTTTTTCACAGTCATTGGACGAAGGAGGCCTCTATTTTATCCGAGGGCCATGGTCTCCCTCTATCATCTTCCGATTGTCACGATGCTGGCATGTCCAGGGGTGATGACCCCCCGCTTGTATCTCCGCACCGGCCCTCCACATCTCACCCTTTATGTCCTCCACCTGAGCCTTTATCGGACATCCCCCTGCATTGAACTTTCGGGATTTCAAGGTTGGTTCTCACTCCATTTTGATCGACTCATCATTATCTTCCCCTGCACGACCATCATCTTCTTCTCCTTATGCATCGAAGAAGGGAAAGGAGCCGGAGGGCGCACCGACCCCATGTAATTCCCCATCCGCCTCGCCTGCAAATAATCCGGAGAGCGACATTGACTTATTCATACAAAGGAATCCCCTCGAATTTGAGCCTCTCACCATTCATAAGCCTCCTTGATCTACACATCCCACAATCAGTCCCAACTCGGCCAAAAACATAACTGTCAGAAAGAAGAAGAAGGGTGATAGCCGCCATTTTCGGGGAAGGACGATTGCCTCAGATCTGGGCATTACTAATTTATCTCTAGTAGAGGTTCCTATCATGGAATCGGAATTCTCACAGCCTCTTAGAGCACGATTGGCTGGTGAACCTTCAAGATGACCTTCCTCATCTCGCTGAATGTTCGGGGATTAGGCGTCCCCCATAAATTTATGGCGCTCAAAAATTTCTTGCTTTCGGCACGTCCTAAAATTGTCTTCATCCAAGAAACCATGCACTCAAGTGCGGTGACCATTGCTTATTTCAGAAAAATGTATCCATCATGGTTCATGGTGGCCATAGGGACCAACGGGATGTCCGGTGGTCTTGCTGCACTATGGGATCCATCATGGATCAAGGCTAGAGCTTTCAAATGTTGCGCGGGCATCATGATTTCTGGTACAGTCCGAGGTCACGCCAATATTTTAAATCTTCTTAATGTTTATGGCCCATGCAAGAACAGGTCTCCTTTCTGGGAAAGATTGTTCGCATCTGAAATTTTAGAAATGGACTCTCTGTTGATAGCAGGGGATTTGAACTTCACCCTCAGCCAAGATGAATGCTGGGGGACAAGCAGGAAGAAGGACCCTCTCTCGGACAGGATAAGAATGGAGCTTTTAAACAAGAACCTTGTTGACGTTTATTCGGAAAATATGGGGTCGACTTGGGAAAATGACAGGAATGGCTCGTCTTATATCGCTAAACGGATTGACCGCATCCTTATTAAAGCAAATATCATTGAGAATTGGGGCCTCCCATTATCTTCCATTGCTAACGTCTTTTTGTCCGACCATAAGCCCATCCTTCTTGAATGGCGGTCTCTTAAAATCAGGAAAGAATATTATTTTAAATTTAACAGAATTTTTCTTGAAGATAGCTCCTTCAATGACGTCATTACAAAGAAATGGAGGGAGTTGAAAGGTTCTGAAGACGCTGTCTTCTTAACCTTCCGAGAAAAGATACATATCCTCAAGACGACTACAAAAGAGTGGCAACATCATAAGGTTTCTCAGGACAAATAGGAGCTCTCGCGCATTCAACGGGCGATGGATGCCATATCAACGTCCTCCCCAAATTTGATGTCTTTTGACAAAAGGAGGTCCTTAAGGGCACTTGAGAAAAGGAAACAACATCTCCTTAATATAGAAGAAGCTTCATGGCGTCTCAAAAGCCGTGCTTTGTGGCTCAAGGAAGGTGATCGTAACACAAAGTATTTTCAAAATTTTGCCAATGCAAGGAAAAGGAGGAACGCTATTTGGAAGATTGATGACAGCTGTGGGGGTATTATTACTCTCAAGAGGATATTACAAATGAAGCTTGCAGGGTCTTTAAAGAACAATACAAAAGGTTGCCATCTAATGCGATTGATATGGTATGGGCTGCCGAGCATTTCCCTGTCATGTTCGATGACTCATCTTATGAAAATTTCATCAAGCCTATTACAGAGGAGGAGCTTCTTGGTGCCATGAAGGCGTCCAAAAAGGACAAAAGTCCGGGCCCTAACGGCTGGCCCATTGAATTTTTTTTGCACTTCTATGAGCAGTTCAAGGTCGACCTGCTGCACATGGTGGAGGAATCTCGTACATCTGGATCTGTTCACTCTGCTCTATCATCTACCCTCATTGCTCTCATTCCCAAGAAGCTGGATTCAACATCATTTCAGGATTATCGACCGATAGCTCTATGCAATTCCCTGTTCAAAATTATCACCAAAATCATAGCGGAGAGGCTTAAGCCGGTTCTCAATCGCTTCATTACCAGGGACCAACATGCATTTTAAAGGAAAGGAATATATGGGATGCTGTGGTGCTGACACAAGAATGTCTTTTCTCCCTAAAGTCTAAAAATATAAAGGCAGCAATCCTCAAAGTTGATTTAATGAAAGCTTATGATTGTGTTGACTGGGGTCTCTTGAGGATCATTCTTGCCAAAATCGGTCTACGAAGGAATGGCATTGAATGGATCATGGTTTGCGTAGAGAACATAAAATTTTCGGTCATAGTCAATGGGTCTCCTTCCCCCTTCTTCAAAGCCGAGCGCGGACTTCGACAGGGGTGCCCCCTCTCTCCGCTGCTGTTCATTTTGGTCATGAACTCACTTAGCATTCAACTTAAAAGAGCTGAAACCGGTTTCTGTTTCCGACCTATAAAGATGGCTAAAGATTTTTACTTATCTCATAACCTTTTTGTCGATGACATTCTTGTTTTTGCAATGCTTCATAAGGCGTCCTGGCTATGCCTTTTCACCATTTTTTACAGGTTTCAATCTGCTTCCGGAATTTGTATCAACAAAGATAAATCAAAATTTTATCACAACGACTCAGACATGGATACAGCTTCCTGGATAGCCTCTATCTTTGGTATTGAAGCAGTGTCCATCGAATGCGGTATGAAATATCTTGGCTTCAACCTTAAACCAAAGGGTTACAACAAGGAGGATTGGTCATGGCTCTTGGACCGATTTTATACCAGAATTTCAGGATGGGAGTCTAGGCTCCTTTCTACAGCAGGGAGACTGGTTCTGATACACGCAGTATTGTCTCAGATGGCTATTTATTGGGCGCACTTATATTATCTTCCAGCGACCATCATTAAAAAAATGAAATCATATTCTGCTAATTTCCTTTGGGGGGGAAAATCATATCAATCCAAATATCACCTGGTAAAGATGGACTCCATCACAAAGCCAAAACAGTCGGGAGGATGGGGTCTTCTTGACTTGAGAAGGATGGGTAATGCGCTGCTGGTAAAATCTTTCCTTCGCGGTATTTATGGACCTGGGCCATGGTGCAACTATATTAGAAGGAAATATCTTCAAGGAAGATGTATAGAATATTGGTACAGAAGGAATGCCCTGGGAATTAAGAAAGGCTCTGCCATTTGGTTAAGTTTTTGCAGGAACAAATCCTTCATATTGAGGAATTTTCGCTGGAGGCTTTATGCTGGGGCTAACGCATTCATTGGCAGGGATCTCATTCAGGACGGCTTAATCTCTCATCCTCAACATGATCTGGCCGCATATCTCAATTTCAGAGGCATCTTTACATGGGGAAGTCTTATACGCTCCTGGAACAACTCTATGCCGGTATGGGTTGAGGCTTCAGTACTTTCCCTGCCTCCACACTTCCGTTCCTTGTGGAACACGTTACGCACAGTTCTTACAGGTATGCCCATCAGAAGGATGGAATGCAAGGACATCCTGGTGTGGAAGCTGCCACGAGGCCCTCTTCCTGTCCGAGTCAAGGACATTTATGTTGCTCTCTATCTGGAGTCTGAACTCACAACACAGCCGACTTTTCCTCCGTCTTTTTGGAAAGTTGCCTGCCCTACCAAGATGATTCTTCTATCTTGGCTCATTTTCTGGAACAGGAATCTCACGTGGGAGGTTTTGCAGAGGAAGGGCTGGCACTGTCCTGGACGCTGTGCATTTTGCAGGGTTGCTGAGGAAACAAATTTCCACATGTTCTTCCAATGCCACACGACTCTTCAAATCTGGTATGAACTGTCTTTTTCCATGGATTTCCCTTACACTGTCTTTTCTTCTGTACAGGAAGGCATCTTATGGTGGAGTACTCAATCTGCTGCTCGACGCTCTTTGTTTCTCATGGTCTGTTGGCACATCTGGAAATGGAGGAATAACTCCATTTTCGACAACATACGACGGCCTGTGTCTTCCATTTTGCTTTGTGTCTCTGATCTTGCGGACAGCTTGGGGATATAGGTTCTGCTCTTCTATGTGATTTATCAAGATTATGAATGTGTTCTATCCTTTATTATGATCACCTTGTCATCCGGGATGCTCTTTCATACATCTGCACATGTGAATTTCCAGGTTCTTCTCTTGAACATGCATTCGTGCCTAATTATGTTACATGCGGATATGTAATGCGTCTTTCATACATATACAAGCTTTGGGCTTCTATCATCCATGCTCACGGTTTATCATATAAACCGAATATATGTAATGATCTTACATCTATAAATAATATTTGATTTTTCTACTGAAAAAAAAAATATGTGAAGCATATTCCCTTGACAATCAATCTAGACCCTCAATTAAAAAAAACAACAAATCCCCATCCACCTTAATTTGAAATTAAGAAACTTTTAGCAAAAACAATAAATTGCCAATACAATGAACACTAACAACTCGACTAAACAAAACTTTAATTTAATTTATTTTTGTGTAAAAATAAAAAATATTCAGATATAGTATGTATATATATAATTAATATAATTCATATTTTAATAAAAAATTAAGTACTAAAATTTCGAGGCAAAATAGTTTTAATTTTCCACGAATTCTTTAATTTCTATTACTTTTAGATAACAAATTTCCAAGATTTATTTTTGTAAAATAAAAAAGTAATTCAAATATAATATTTATATATATAATTAATATAATTCATATTTTTAATAAAAATTTACGTACTAAAATTTCGAGGCAAATTAGTTTTATTTTCCACGAAATTCTTTAATTTCTATTACTTTTACCTAATAAATTTCATCGCTCTCTCGGAATCCACTCATAAAGTTTCTTAAGATTGCTTTATGACTCCACCCCACTCATGTGTATTTTCTTCGCATTTACAAATCGTTGGCTTCTGTATGATATATACATTATATATATACTTTCTTCACACTCACACATCTTTCCTTCCTTGTATACCATACCTGTAAAGTTTCTTAAGATTCTTCAATACCCACACACTTATGCTGGCTTCACGCATACACAATTCTTTCATTCATATCACACACCAATGGGTTATTATTATATTGTATTTCGCAATACAGGACTAGTCCATTTAGAAAGGAGCACATCAACAACTATAAAAAAAAATTAAGGATGAAATTATTTATTTATTTATTTAAAGTATGTTTTTAATATATAAATATGATTTCTAAGTGAACTTTATGATTTTTTTTTTTTTTTTTTTTTTTTTTTTTTTTTTTAATGTATTTTTAATAATAGGTTAGAAATATATATTTGTAATAATATTTTATAGTATTGTTTAATTATTAGTTTTTATTATTATTTAAAATGTATTTTTAATATGAAATAATATTTTATTTTATTGTTTAATTAAAATTTTTTAAAATTTTTTACTGAATTTTTTTTGTTACATTTTTATTTCGGTTTTTGAAATTGAGTTTTTGATTGTGTATATAAATACAGCACTCTCAAAATTTTTTGAATACTCATATTGCGAAGACTTTACAACTTAAACTTGTGATTACAACAAAATCTTTCCTTAACAATTTTTATAAAAAAGAATACTAAAAATACTAAACTTGTGATTCCAACAAATCTTTCTCATAACTATTTTGACAGAAAAAATACCAAACTTGTGATTCCAATAATTTTTTTACTACACATTTTTCATAAAAAAAAAATACTAAAAAATTCTCCAAAAACATCTAATAAATACACTATGGCTTATTTCAGCGGGCAATATCTTAAACATATAATTTTTGAAAATATTTATTGAATAAAATTAAAGCAAAAAACATACAACATTTAAAAATATTTACTAAATGTTAACAAAATTACGGGCCAAAAAAAAACACAAACTAGGGGAAAAAAACCAAAAAGCCCATTTTATTTATTATTTAGACTATGCTATAAGTCTGTATTCCTGATAAGATAAATTTCCATATTTCCTCTGTCACACCACCTTAACTACACAGAATGAACGTTTCTCACACTACCTGTGCTTTCTGGGTTCCTTCCACTTCACATTTACTGTCATAATAGAAATTGCAAGGGCGTACGGAAAATACTTTACTTCTGAAAACATGGAGAATAATTCCCTTTACTCACCCGGCCGTGACATGAAATATATTTGTAAATTACAGGAACGTTGAAATCTGCGTAGCGAGCCGTGATTGACATGGGCGTACGATAAATATCTTGAAGTGTGGCAAACATTTCAATTTAGTCCTCTGGCCCTCGGCCCTCCGGCCTCGATATGAAATGATACTGTAAATTAAAGAAACCTTAAAAGCTGATTGATTATTGACTGCGATTAAAGGATGGATACTGGTCAGTTGTTTTGCCCCCCACTTTTGGGCTCGTCATACGCGGCATTAAAGTCACTATCTGCAATGAATTTCTGCGAACTGGGCTTCACCTTAAAAGCTGATTGATTATTGACTGCAATTAGAGGATGGGTACTGGTCAGTTGTTTTGCCCCCACTTTTGGGCTCGTCATACGCGGCATTAAAGTCACTATCTGCAATGAATTTCTGCGAACTGGGCTTCGCTTTACCTTCTGGTATTTTTTCTTGGCAATAAGTGAGTGACCCTGTTTCCTTGGTTTTTCTGAGAGCGGACTCTTTTCGTGGTAATTTCCTTGATGTTGCGTTCGAACTAATCGATCATTTCTGAAAGTAATATTAATGTCTATTCATTTTGGTTTTCTGCAGGCTGGTGCGCAACTCTCCCAGTTACTGCTTTAATGCGCAGCTTCCAATAAATCTCCTGTTCCTGTTCCTGTTCCTCGCGTTTAGAGTACTTCTGGATACCAGAGCAGCTGCCCCTACCATCGGTGGCTTGTGATCTTCACAAGATTGGGTTTCAAATCCCCTGCAAAAGGAAGAAAGCTCCCACCGAGTCCAGGTAAGCAAATTTGCAATTACTTTCTTTGGGGTTTTGCAGGGTTATATAGATAGCAAAAGGTTGTCTGGGTTCATCTTTTACAAATTGAGTTTTCTTCTCAAAATATTTTGATTACTGATTCTCATGAAAGGCCTCTGAACTTTTGAATATAAGGAATGAAACCTTGAAAGCAGTTGATGAAACATTCTGAAAAACGTCTGATTGAGATATGTTCCTCTAGAATGCTTATTGTCAGACTGGCATTGGTAATTGCAACTTGCACATTCTGCAATTATGGGGATTATGGGGTTTAGAGAAACAGTACTCATACTTTACATGGATTATTCATTTATCTTTCACCGTCCGAACTTACTTTTTAAAATGTAACTTTTTTATTGAAATCACTCCTTAGGCTGGGACGCTAACTTAGTTTTTTAAATATAAAATATATCTCTGTAGTATTTAATTTTTGTATATAAATGTTAAATTTTATATGTGGTCAAATTATAGTTTAAATTTATTTATTTATTTTTCAGTTGTATATTTGAATCGATATTACAACATTTTTTCAACTTTTCTTGAACAAAATTACAAACTCTATATTATCCATATGGTATTACGTTGGCATGGAGCCTAGTCAATAATTTTTTTTGGTCTTATAAAATGAACTTTTCTTTTTGTGAAGAGAAGGGAAGATGGTAGCTGTCCATCTTTTACAAAATTACAACTATCCCTCTTGTAGATTCCAAAACATAAAAAACAAAAGTATTAAAATATTTGTGTAACCATAGAGGTGACGAAAGGAAATCTGAGTAAAAATCCGAGTAAAGTGAGAAATCCATTGTTGTAGTTTTTAAAAATGTCGGGAGAAAGTATAATTGCTAATTCTTGTAGTTCCTTTTATCCGAATATTGACATTTTGAGAGTCCCAAAGACAGACAGAAAAGATTGCATGTAAGATAGCCATCTGAAGTAATAATTTAAGAGCAAAAACGTTCAGCATAATTGTTTGAAATAGACCAATATTTGTAGAGAAAGATATAGAAATTGGGGCAGAAAGATTAAGAATTCTAGCTATTCTTATTAGAGATGGGTCCCTCCCATGCTAAATTGTGTCTGTATATATATTTGTAACAGGAGGATGATAAAATGTAAAACAAGTTCCTGGAAAGGAATAATTTGTGTAATGGTTAAGTTTTGAATAACAACTTTGGTCGTAGAAATAGTCTTATTTTCAAAGATGGTTTAGTTTCTTTCTAGTCATATTCTCCAAGCCCAATCAGAAAAAGAGCCTTGTGATCAAGTTTTGTTTGAGATTCAGACCATACAGAAAGACATCCATTAATGCTTTTAATTGTGGATTTATTAACTGTTTAAAAGGATTAATTTTTTTAAAAGTAGAAGTTATAAAAATTTTGTTTTAAAAAGTTTGATATTTCTTTACTTTTTGATAAATTTAAGATATAGTCCTAGTAAACTTAACTACTAAAATTATGTGTTTTCTATTTGAATATTACAGATTTGATGGTTATGTACACCTTAATAAATAGTCTTTTGTTCCAAGAACCTGGAAATGGTTTCATATTTAACTTTGGTATTTAACTAAATTGTAACTTGAAATTAATGTATTCAAAGTGGGGTTGTAGGGATTAGCTCTATAAAGGTTTCCAAGTCCTTGCAACTCAAAGGGAAGTTGGAAGCCAAGTTAATGGTTATCCTTAGTGGAAGGATGACAAGAAATCATACAAGGGCATTCTGTCTAGACAATAGCTCAATGCATTGTTTGCATAGGTTGATGATACTCCCTATAATCATGGAAAATAGAAGTATGCAATATCTTAAAGCTAGGCTCATTTTTAGAATGACAATGCTTTGGCTATCGATAGATACCATTAGGTCAATGCACCTGCACACGTATATAAATAATTAGTTGTGGACATTCTAGTGTCTATATATCTAGCCATGTTTGCGTATGTTTAACCTTTAAGAACAACATTGTTATTATCAAAACATAAATAATAATTACTAGTACCCTCGAGATACCTCAAAATCCAAAACATAAATAATAATTACTAGTACCCTCGAGATACCTCAAAATCCACTTTACTACTTGCCAATGTTTGCTTGTTTGGATTTGCAAGGAACTTGCGCACTACTCCCACTGAATATGCAATATCTGGACCAGTAGATACCATAGCATACATCAAGCTACCAATAGCTGAAGCATAAGGGATTGTACTCATTTCCTCCTTGTCAGCACAAGGGCACAACTCAGCACTAAGTTCGAAATGTGATGCTATGGGTGTACGAACTAGTTTGGCATCCTTCATATTGAACCTATCTAACACCTTCTCAATAATTTTTCTTGTGACATCCATAACTTTATGTTCTTTCTGTCATGTATAATCTTCATGCCCAATATTTATTGTGCTAGTTCTAAATATTTCATTGCAAATTGACTGTCCAAATCTTCTTCAACTTATTAATCATGTTCTTTTCATTTCCAACAATTAGCATATCATCTAAATACAATGAATCTTCGTCATAACTCTTGATGTAGACACAAAGATCAACCTCTAGTCTTTTGAATCCATGCTCAAGCATAAATGAATCAAATTTATTGTACCATTGGTAAGGTGCTTCTTTCAACCCATAAATATTCTTCTTCAACTTGTAGACAAGATTCTCTTTACCTTTTACCTTGAAACCTTTCAATTGTTTCATATAAATTTCATCCTTCCAATCTTCATGGAGAAAATATGTCTTCACATCTAACTGTTCACATTCCAAGTCTAAAGCGACCACAAGACCAAGGATAATTCTTATGGGTGACATTTTAATAACAGGTGAATTTTCTTATGCAAAGTCAACACCTTCCTTCTGTGCAAATCCTTTCACCACCAACCTTGCTTTGTATCTTTCCTTCTTATCCTCACTCTCATGTTTAATATTGTATACCCATTTGTTTTGTAGGGAATTTCTTCCTTTTGGAAGACTAACTCCCAAGTTTTATTTTTCAACAAAGAGGCCATTTCTTCCTTCATTGTTTTCTTCCACTCTTTGCTAGTTTCCAATTCACAAGCTTCTTTAAAACAATGAGGTTCACTTTCATTAGTTAACAAAATAAATTTTAAGGGTGGATACCTTCGTGAGGGATTATGAGGCCCAGTAGACTTGTGAACCAACTCTGATGATGTGTTTTCCACTTGAATCTCTTGTAATGATTGCAACAAGTTTTCTTCTTGTTGTTGTCCATCATTTTCCACTTGATGTCCATCTTGTTCTTGGATTTGTTGCTCAGATTCTTCTAATGGTGGGATATTTTCTTGTTGTTCTATAAACGTGCCAGTGTTCCTGCCAGTGTTTTCCTTGACCTCCATTTCATCTACAAGCGTTTTATACATCTCAAATTCATTAAATATTACATCCTTAGTTATACAAAATTTGTGATTAATTGGATCCCCTAAACGGCAACCAAACTCACCATTTGTATATCCCAAAAAAACACATTTCCTTGATTTATCATCTAATTTGGTTCTATGCTCTTTAGAAATATGCATAAATGCTTCACATCCAAAACAATTTATGTGAGAATAATTTACCTTTTTACCGATCCAAATTTATTCAGGAATACCACCGTCTAAGACTACAGAAGGTGAGGGATTGATGAGATAAAAAGTTTCCCTTATTGCGTATGCCTAGAAATGCTTTTCCAATCTTAAATTTGACAACGTACTCCTCACCTTGTCCATAATAGTGCGATTCATCCTCTCTATAGCACCATTTTGTTGGGAAGTACTAGGCACAGTGTTTTCATGTTTAATGCTAAATTTATTACAATAATTCTTGAATGCATTGGAACAATATTCTCGACCATTACATATTCTCGAACACTTCAACAATTTACTAGTCTCCCTTCGACAACAACATGAAATTTCTGAAATATCTCAAACACGTCACCTTTACTTGTGTAGGCTCAAACCTTCTTGGATGCATCATCTATGAATGTAACAAAATATGAGTCTCCTCCTAAAGACTTAACATTCAATGGCCCAAACACATCATAGTATATTAATTCTAACATATCTGCTTTTCTTTCATGACCACCTCTCATAAAAAAAGCTCCTCTTTGCCTACCATAAATACAATGCTTACAAAGATCAAGTTCATAGGATTTCAAAACTAGAAGTAGATTTTTAACAACAAGAACTTTTAGGCTCTTTTCAATCATGTGGCCCAAGTGCTTATGTTGTAACTCCATTGGGTTTTCTTCTTGTGCAACAACATCTGCATTTGATATCTTTGTTTTTGCCCTCATTATTAAAGGGTTCATGACCCTTTCATAATTTTCCAACCACCTTTCCCAAAGGTTGTGGAACAACCTTCATCATCCAATTGTCCCATAGAGATCAAACTCATACGCATCTGTGGGACATGCCTAACTTGTTTCAGCAAGATACCTTGTCCATCCTTTGTCTTGATTCATACATCTCCCTCACCAACAATATTGCAAAAAAGATTATATCCTAAATGTACTCTACAATGATCAACATTTTCATATGTATGCAATTTTTTTTTGCATTTGGTGACTTGTTGAGATGTTCTAGAGTCAAGTACCCAATCAATGCTACTTCTAGAAATATATAAATAAGCTTCTTTTACTGAAATAGTAAATAAAACATCGCTTTCAAAAGATACAACAATGGACTCACCTTCATTTGTGCTGCTTGATTTTTTATTTGTGTTGATTGATTTTCGTTCCTTCTACTCTTTTTGTCCCCTTTTCAGAAATCAACAATCCTTTTTCTTGTGTCATGCTCTTCCATAGTGAAAACAAAGAAGTCTTCCTATTCTTGATTTTGATATATCCATTGATTTTGAACGCCCTTATCTACCACGTTCAATTTTCCTTCCATGATCATCTAAGACTCGAGCTTCTCCTCCTTGGTTTTCTGCAATTGATTTGCGACGCAACTCCTCATTCATTAAACTGCTACTAATGTCATAAAACTTGAGGGCTCATGTAGGTGTTGAAGTGGTGATAGCTACTATCAAATTCTCCCAGCTATTTGCCATAGAGCACAATAATAAGATGGCTCCAATCTCATCATCCAAAATAATTTTGACAGAGGCAAGCTGGCTTGTAATTATATTAAACTCATTCAAATGCTCCACCACTGAAGCACCTTCTTTCATCATGAGATTATACAACTTCTTCATCAGGAAGACTTTGTTCGATACTGTGTTTTTGTCATATATATCATTTAGCTTTTTCCATAGCCTTCCGTTGTCTTCTCTCCAGCGATGTTAAATATACATTCTTTATTTAGCATTGACGAATTGTGGCAATGACCTTTTTGTCTAGCTTATTCAGTCTTCATTTGTCATTGATGAGGGCCTCTCTGCTAAGTCTCCCTCAATCGACAAATAATGATCCTTTAAAATCAGTATGTCCTCCATCTGTACCTTCCATAGGGAAAAATTAACCTCGTTTAATTTCTCCATATGACTTATCACAACTATCTCCATGCTCATAATTATGTCCTCCATGTGCACCTTCCATAGAGAAAAATTAGCGCTATTTAATATCTCCATATGACTTAACACAACTATCTCCATGCCCCCCAACAATAACCTGTCATATAACAAAATTAAAAGAACAACCTAGCTTTCTCCATATGACTTAACACAACTATCTCCATGCTCCCTAACAATAACCTAACATACAACAAAATTAAAAGAACAACCTAGGTCTGATACCAGCTATATATCAGCTATTACTAAATATATTATTAATAGTTGAAAATTTTAAATTTTAAATTATTTTTCCACTCACTCAAATAAGAATTAAGTTATTAACCTAAAAGAATTTCTGAGACATAGAACACCAAATTTACCTAAAAACCCTGATATGGAGAACAATGATGGAGAAAATTTTTAATAAATTTTTATTATCACAATGAAAATCCATTTCACTAACTTCATATTTCTCTTTTACCCACTCTTCCATAAACACTAACAACTTTGACTTGATTTAGTCTCACCCCTAACCTAAAACTTTAAAACATCAAATTTATAATTTCCATTTATTTAACTAAACAAACTTCAATTTAATTTTGTTAAAAATAAAAATATTCAATTAAAATTTTATATTATATAATATTAATATTATAAAAACCTATTTTTAATAAAATATTGCATACTAAAATTTCGATGCAAAATAGTTTTATCCATGAAATTCTTTAATTTCTATTGTTTTAGATAATAAATTTCCAAGATTCTCAAGATTGTTCTCGGAATCCACTTTCTCAAGATTGCTTTATGACTCCACTCAACTCATGTATTTTCTTCAAATTCACAAATCGTTCGTTTCAGTATGATATATACATTATATATATACTTTCTTAACACTCACGCATCATTCCTTCCTTTTATACCATACCTATAAAGTGTCTTAAGCTATACTTGTAAAGTTTCTTAAGATTCTTCAATAGCCAGACTTATGCTGGCTTCACGCATACACAATTCCTTTATTGATATCACACGCTAATGATTTATTTATTTGTGGTTCAAATAAATTTTTCTCTAAACAATTTTCACATGAAAAAAATACCATACTAGAAAAATTTCTAAAAACATCTAATAAATAAACTATAATTTATTTCAACTAAACAACATCTTAAACATATAATTTTTAAAAATATTTACTAAATTTTAAACAAAATTGATCAAAAAAAACTGGAAAAGAAAAAAAAAAAACCAAAAAAACCCATTTTATTTATTACTTGGACTATGCTATCAGTTTATATTCTTGATAACATAAATTTCCATATTTCCTCTGTCACACCACCTTAACTACACAGAATGAACGTTTCTCATACTATCTGGGTTCCTGGGTTCCTGGATTACGATACATATATATTCCACTTCGCATTTACTGTCATTTCATTTGAGGCACAGGAACAAGCCATGGGATAATTTATAATAGAAATTGACATGGGCGTACGAAAAATACTATACTTTTGAAACATGGAGAATAATTCACCAGGCCGTGACATGAAATATATTTGTAAAACCTTAAAATCTTCGTACTGAGTGATTGACATGGGTGTACGATAAATATCATGAAGTGTGGCAAAGATTTCAATTTAGTCACCTGGCCCTCGAGTCTCGATACGAAATGATACTAAATTAAAGAAACCTTAAAAGCTGATGATGAATGACTGCGATTAAAGGATGGGTACTGCTCAGTTGTTCTGCCCCCACTTTTTGGCTCTTCATACGCGGCATTAAAGTCACTATCTGCAATGAATTTCTGCGAACTGGGCTTCACTTTACCTTCTGGTATTTCTTATTGGCAATAAGTGAGTGACCCTGTTTCCTTGGTTTTTCTGAGAGCGGACTCTTTCGTCGTAATTTCCTTGATGTTGCGTTCGAACTAATCGATCATTTCTGAAAGTAATATTAATGTCTCTTCATTTTGGTTTTCTGCAGGCTGGTGCGCAACTCTTCCAGTTACTGCTTTAATGCGCAGCCTTCCAATAAATCTCCTGTTCCTGTTCCTGTTCCTCGCGTTTAGAGTACTTCTGGATACCAGAGCAGCTGCCCCTACCATCGGTGGTTTGGCATCTTCACAATATTGGGTTTCAAATTCCCTGCAAAAGGAAGAAAGCTCCCACCAAGTAAAGGTAAGCAAATTTACAATTACTTTCTTTGGGGTTTTGCAGGGTTATATAAATAGCAAAAGGTTGTCTGGGTTCATCTTTTACAGATGGAGTTTTCTTCTCAAAATATTTTGATTACTGATTCTCATGAAAGGCCTCCTGAACTTTTGAACATAAGGAATGGAACATTGAATGCAGTTGATAAAACTTCTGAAAAATGTCTGATTGGGATACGTTACCCTAAATGCCTATTAACAGACTCGCATTGGTAATTACAACTTGCACAGTACCACATTCTGCAGTACCACATTCTGCAATGCAGTAGT
Source organism: Pinus taeda (assembly GCA_000404065.3). Classification (NCBI taxonomy): domain Eukaryota; kingdom Viridiplantae; phylum Streptophyta; class Pinopsida; order Pinales; family Pinaceae; genus Pinus; species Pinus taeda. The sequence continues at coordinate 91,469 of APFE031358416.1, forward strand.
CTATAACGCGACTTTTTGAAAGCCTTTCCGGCGGATTTCTCAGGTCAAAATCCGGCAGCAATTTATTGGAATCCCAAGTTTGATAGCTAGTTTCTGCACAATCAATGGCTCCCAAGGGTTTTTCAGGACGCTGAATCCAAATATGCAGTTAAAAAACCATTCTAACTGCTTAAAAATAAAGATTTAACCTCATTTTTTCCGCCAGATTCCGTCACCGGAATCTCAAAAAGTCGCATTATAAACAACTCCGCATGCAATTATGGGTTTAGAGAAACAGTACTAATACTTCAAATACACTACTCATTTATCTTTCACCATCCGAACTTACTTTTTAAAATGTAACTTTTTATTGAGATCAATCATTAGGCTTGGACGCTCAGTAAGTTTTTTAAATATAAAATATATCTCTGTAGTATTTAATTTTTGTATATAAAGGTTATATTTTATATATGCTCCCATTATAGTTTGAATTTATTTATTTATTTTTCAATGATATTGAAATATTTTTAAAATTTTTCTTAAATAAAATTACAAACTCTAGGTATTACATATGGTATTAGGTTGGTATGGAGTTTCATTAAGAATTCAAGAATTCAATCTTACTTGTGACCTCCAAAAAAAGAGTACATTGGAGCTAACATTTCATAGAGAGCAAAGATTTTTATTGGTCAATTAAGAATTAATTCGCATAAACTATTGTGGGAAACATGTTGGTGGAAAAGACCTAAAGAAGCTTGGGAAGAACCAGTGTGTGCTTTTTGCACTTTTGGGCAGTGGAATAGGAAAAACATTTCATTTTGGAATGTGATGCTTTCAGAGACATCAGAGAAAGTTACAGCAATACGCTAACATCGGTTCCTTGGCAATGTCTTTCTAGTGAGTGCACTATTAGAAGGTTGGGTCAGCCCATCATTAATTTGAATAATAAGACAGATTGAATTACAAAAAACAAAAAAACAAGGAAGCTAATGGTCCTATAGACTATATCTAGTCTCATGAACATTAAAATTTCATTTCAATAATTTTATTTGGAACGAAATTAAATCTGAGTAGAGCTAAAGCAAAAAACAGGGAAACTAATAGTCCCATAGACTATATCTAGTCTCATGAAGGTTAAAATTTCATTTCAATATTTTTTGGAACAAAATTAAATCTGAGTAGAGCCAGGAATTTGCTGTTGTAGTTTTTAAAAATGTGGAAAGAAAGTATAATGGCAGAGTCTTTGAGTGTCTTTATCCCAATAATGACAGCTTGAGAGTCCCAAAGACATAAATAGAGGAGATTCCCTGTGAGATAGCCATCTGAAGCAATAATTTAAGAGCAAAAAAGTTTAGCATAATTGTTTGAAACAGATCAATATTTGTAAAGAAATATGTGGAAACTGGAGAAAGATTAAGAATTCCAGTGATTCTCACTAGAGAGGGGTCCTTTGTGCAGCTCTATCAAAGAATGCTCAAATTGTGTGTGCCTGTATATCTATAACAAAAGGATGATGAGAATGTAAAACAAGTTCTTGGTAAGAAATAATTTGTTCAATGACTAGGCTTTAAATAACAATCTTGGTTGTAAAAATAAACTTAACTTAGAAGACGACTTAGTTTCAATCCAGCCATATTCCCCAAGCCCAATCAAGAAAAGGGCCTTGTGATAAGGTTTTGTTTGAGATGCAAACCATAGAGAAAGACATCCATTAATGCTTTTGATTGTTGTGATAAGGTTTTGTTTGAGATGCAAACCATAGAGAGACATCTATTAATGCTTTTGATTGTGGATTTATTAACTGTTTGAAAGGATTATTTTTTTTTTAAGTAGAAGTTATAAATTTTTTGTTTTAAAAAGTTTGATATTCTTTACTTTTCATAAATTTAGAAAATAGTTTCAAGAAACTTAACTATTAAAATTATGTGTTTTTTATTTGAATATTATAGATTTGAAGATCATGTACACTTTAATAAATAAGGTATTTTGTTTTAAAATGGAAATGGTTTCATATTTAAATTTTGTATTTAATTAAATTGTAACTTTCAAATTAAATTATTATTATTATTTATTTGAGATGAGGTAACTATGCAAGTATTCAAAGAGGGGTTGTAGGGATTAACTCTATAAAGGTTTCCAATTCCTTACAACTCAAAGGGAAGTGGGAAGCCAAGTTAATGGTTATCCTTAGTGGAAGGATGACAAGAAATCATACAAGGGCATTCTCCGTAGACAACAACTCAATCCATTATTCGCATAGGTTGATGATACCCCCTATAATTATGGAAAATACCAGTATGCAACATCTTAAAGCAAGGATCATTTTTAAAATGACAATGCTTTGGCTATGGATAGATACCATTGGATTAGTGCACACAAAATACTCAGTTTGAGTAGAAGATAGTTGGTTAGCATCTTAAACTTGTGTTCGTAGCATTATGTTTATGATTTTCTATGGGTTAGTGTGATTAGAATAGTTAGTTGTTAATAAGGTGAGAGTGGTTTGACTTAGAATTGGGTTGCTTTCAAGCTGGAGTTGTGGATGTATTCCACTACCTTGTTCATCTTATTGGCAATAGCTCTATATACCCTCCCTAATTTACTCATTTTTAAGAAAATTGTGTTTTCCTCAATGCGTTACTCATAGCATTTAATGGTTAGTGTAGTTTGTGGTGACATTAGCTTGTATTAGTTTTGGTCCTAACCGTTTAATTTTTTAGAGTTGTCGGGTGGTTACATTTCTAATCATAATTGATCTGGCTTTTCCAACCCTTCTTGGCCATAGTGGAGGCCCCCTTACATTGTTAAAAGATATACTTGCTTCTAAGTTCTTTATTTGGGAATCTTCACGCTGAGGTTGATAGGTTGACAATTACCTCATTTATTAGGTGGTCCCTAAGCTCTCCCAAAGCCTAAAACCACCTCAAAGACTTTGCATTTGAAAATAGCAAACATGAACTTCTTAGAAGCAATACAACTTAGCAAGCACCCATTGCAATGGCATCACATACCCAAACTCATCAATGCATAGCACATACCCAAACATATCCATTAGTGCAACAAAGGACTTTCATAGTCGATACTTAGCTAAAAATAAAGATGATATGTTATAAATCGAAAAAATTGTCAACAAAAAAAAGCAACAAATGTCCAAAAATCATGTGGAAATGGAATTTGAAAGATAAATCTTTGACCTAAAGTATTCTAGAATATGTGATAGAAAAATATTTAAACTAATATATTTATACTAGTTTAATAAAACCTTCATTCCTCAAACACTAGAAGAGAAAAGTAACCCAAACTAAAATATTCTACACAAGCTAATTGTGATGAAAAGAAAATTTAATGCCCTATAAAAAGAATGTTAAATTATAATGCATAATTATAGAGTCATGATGACAATGACGAAGAAAAAGAACCCCATCGAACTCCATTTTTCTAGATAAAGACAATAAATTTAAATAGGCCTACAACGATGAAAAGATCAAAGATACAAGTCATTGGATTAATTCTTACTATTTTATGAGCATGAATGGAAAAAAGTTGAAATCCCTTGAACTCCACGTTATAGGGTTTTTTCTCTTATTGAATAGCTTACACAAACATAGATATAAACTCTCATATTTTATAATTTATGTTCATATATGTAATGAAGCAAAACCATGGGTTTCTTTCAAGTTGCAATGGCCCTATTTTATTTATAAGGTGGGGTTATTAATAGGATTAGTTGTATTTATTTT
>APFE031358416.1:95207-126610 GCA_000404065.3 Pinus taeda
CAATGATACAAGTTTACAACTAGTATTTAGTACTACATCAATGGACAATAAATTGACATACACAAGAAATTAACAATAAACTGCACTTCTGCACTTTTATCATTAGGTCATCAAAATAAAAATGTATTGCATAGATATTAAGTCCTTAGGACTCTTTGACTAAATAAGTCACATATATTATATGTGGGAATGTCAATGAAAAATAACAAATATAAAACAACATAGATATTAGAATCATAGATTGGGATGGAAGAATCTCATAGGCAACTGCTAACAGGCTATAGTTTATCAACATCAAAATCAGCATCAGTACCACCATTGCTCTCTTCTATATCCTCCTCCTGTGTATCCAATGTAATCTCTACATCTGCTGGTGTGGAGGATGACTCCTCAAGAGTATCACCATCATCAAAGTGTTTGGATCTAGCACTAGCACATTAAAATCCAAGTTGGCCAATGAAAACTCAACACTTCCATTCAAACCAATATCATTAGGAGACAGATCCTACATCTTTGTCTTTCCCTTCAACCACTCCTCCCTCTACTTGTAAATAATATGAAGGTTCGTGTTCACATACACCATTGTCTCTGCCCTAGATTGATCAATCCTACTCTTCTTTAAATTATATAGATTCCCGTATGTGCTCTAACTCCTCTCGCAACAAGAGGATGAAGTAGCTTGATAAAAGAGTCTCATGGCTAACTGTTGAAGAGGAGGACATGTTGCCCCATGAGTTGCCTACCCAACATAGGCTTTCTTAGCCCCCCGTCTCTAATCAGATCATAGCATACAAATCACCTAGTGCTAGTGGATAACTCCGCAAAGACATCCCCAATGTCATCAAGGGGTGCTCTCTCCTGAAATATTTGTCTCCTTGCATCATTCCTCCCTTGTGAAATCTCCTCATCCATGTGAGGAGGGAATTTGCATGAAGGTCCACCATTGAGCCACTCCTGGTTGTAATATTTTGCATTCAATGAGTGAGCCAAGCAATGCAAAAAGGTGTGTGATTCTTGTCCCACTTGTTGACAAGAATATCTTGTATGGTGGTGAAGAAGACCTCCCCTTATGTCTCATACTCGAGGCACTCACTCTGAAAAATAATGGTCCTCATGGACTCAATCAAGGAATCCCATCTCTCATAAACCTCTCCTAGAATGGGTTGGTTTGTATCTGGAAATCATAACAAAGAAATGATAGGGTCCATGATCTTAATAGTAAGATCTACCCTTTCCCACTAAGCATCATCTAACATTGTGTCCTTGACTCTTTTTGAAGTTGCTTAATCAAAAAGACCAAAAATTTGAAGTAACCATGGCTCCAAGAGCAGTGTTGACCTCCCTCAATCTCTTCATCAAGATGAATGTAGAGGAAAAACATGTATTTGCAATCTTCAACAATGATAGATGTGTGTACTCTTTGTAGATTGTGATGGCATTGGTATGATTCTATACAAAGTTCGGGATGTGTCATGCATCCTCAATAAGATTTCTGATCCATGGCACATCAAAAGCAATATAGTTAAGTGCTAAATTCAAGGAATGGACAATGCAAGATGTCCAAAATATTTTTGGATATTTAGCTTCCACAAATATGCCAACGACTTTGCAAACAGGGGCATTGTCTATAATGATTTGTACATAGGAATTGACACCCACATCTTCAATAATTTTAATGAACAAAGCACCCATATATTGTACATCCTTGTATTTTTGAAGAGCATCCACTGCTTTCAAGAAAACTGGTCCATTCAAGGACGACACCATGAATTGTATGAGTGGATGGCGTGCTATATCTGTCCATCCATCAGAAATAATACTAACCCAAGATGTTGGCCATGTTGATTTAATAGGCTCAAGCATTTTATTCACCCTCTTCTTTGCCTTAGTCAATAATGTGGTTCTAAGCTTCTTTGAACCAAAAGGCAAAGACATCGATGAAGTTCCTTGAGCTAGAGCTTGACACATTTCAATAAATAAAGGTGATTATGCAACATTCAAAATGATATAAGTTTATATACAAAAAAGAAAAAAGAGGCAATGGTAATATCAATCTCTTCTCTAGACTCTTGCTGAAACATATTGTCCATTGGACCAAGTGCCCTCCTTTTTGTTACTTTGACCGACACCTCCACTAGTACTCTCTAATGGATGATTATTTTTTCTCAAGAATACAAGGGGATCCTCATTCTTGTTTTTCTTAGATGTTGCAGCCATCATTGCCACACCAACATTAGTCTCTCTTTCTAATTCTTTCCTCTTATATGGATTTACTCCACGCATACTCCAATTCCACAAGATGTTCCCAATAAATGTCTTTTCACACAAAAATCAAGTGTTCTTGAATTAATGATTACAAAAATTGCATGCCCAAAGAACATTGCCCCTCTCTTGTTACCTAACTTTAATGTTTTGTAGCATACTTCAATTAAGGCCTGGAATTTGATGTCTTGTAAGACGTATTTTGGGTTTCAAGACGTATTTGGCAGTAAGCTAAAAATTTAACCTGTTAGATATGACGTCTCTTTTATATCTGCAACCTATCAGAATGACGCCCGATTTCAAATTTAAACCATCAAAAATTATAATACCAATACCATTTAAGGGATTTTCCACTTAGAATAAGTTTAAATACAAGTAGTCGGCTGCACTCTCAATCTCTCCAGTGTGCCCATATTAAATCCACAACTTTGCCATAAAGCATAATTGCATTAAATATTTATAATTGGGAATTCGGGTTTCCAACAATTGTTCTGCTCTCAAGCTCTATAATTGGGAATACTCATAAAATTTTTGGTAAAATATTTTTATTTTTGGAAACCGAATACAATTGACTTTTATCTATAGATTCACTTTAATTTGTTGTATAATGCAATGTCGTATAACACCCATAATTATTTCTAGTTAGAGTTTGTTGTTTATAAATAAATTGGTTAAGGGTTCAAACTTTGTATAATCTTAATAACCAAATTGTTGTCTCAACAAAAAACTTTCTGGAATAATCTTTTAAGAAGACGCCATATGATTATAAGTTTTTAAAATGATTATTATATAATAATATGATTGATTGCATATATCAAATTCCAAATTTGATATGTTATTTATTTGTGTGAACTTGTCATATGCATTTTGAAACTTCACATATTCAAATTTAAATGGATTGAGATAGCATTCATACTAATAGTATTGAATGCACACAAAACTTTAAATTTATTGACATAAGTGAACTTATGCACTTCACACTTCCTCAAGAGTTGAGAGGCCATCCTGATCCCACTGGCATGCCCAACCAGGGTTTAAAATGTCTATAGTTTACATCGCTTCTATCAGTGTAGTAAAGCACTGAAGTATTTTGAGGTGTTTTTGACTTGTCAAAGAAATGCTAGGACTTACTCCCAATGTGATTGTTGAGGTTGTATGTTTGATTGAGGTGGCTAGTTTTATGAGTTTTATGAATCTGCATGGTTTGAGGTTAATAAAAATTTAGTTGTATCAGTGAGTGGTATGCACTTGAGGTTGGAGCCTTTTCTTATTAAAAAAAAAATCAAAATGCTATTATGTATTTTTTAAAATAATTTAATTGTATTTTTTGGTGGACTTCTAAAAATAATTTAATTGTTTTTTAGGTTAGTGTTGATTTAATTAGTTATAATATATTTTGGGTTGTTTTATAAATTAATTCTTTTAATGATTAAAAGAAATCGAAGTTCAATTTAATATAATTATAACACACAACTTTTAAATAAGAAGTAAAGATTAGTTGTTTTGCTTATATTTTTAAAAGTTGAAGAATTTATAATGCTTTGTATGAGTAAGAATGAAAATAAATTATAGATAGAATAAAAGTAAATTATGGATATCTCATTATTATAAATCTTTTAGTCAAAAGCATTAAGGATGAGTTTTAGTAGTTTTTTTCTTTATCAATTCTCTCTCATACACACACACACATATATACTAAATTAAAATCATATAAAATTTAAAGATATAAAAATTAATGGAATTGAGGTCTAATTATTTTTCATTATTTAAATAGAAAGTTATCATATGAAAAACAAAATCTATATCCTTAAATCCACTTTGCAAATTGAAATAATTTTTAATGTTAAATATTTTATAACATAAAATAAAATTGAGAATGAAATAACTTATTCTTTTAATTTGAAAATAAGAGACAATATGATTAAAAAGAGAGAGAATTAAACAAAAGATATTACTATGGAACAAAATTGCAACAATTAACATGTTTATGCTAACTTAGAAAAACAAGGCACTTTTAGAGGAAGATTAATAAAAATTGAGATGCAAAAGTAGTTGAAAGTACAAAAACGTCAACAAATTTCCATTTGAGAGGCAGAAAGGATTTGAAATTCTAGGTCTGCTTCAATTCTTAAACCTATTGTCTTGCTAATGATGTTTCTCTAAATATTCGAAACTGTTAGTGTAGCCCATTTCCAACTTTTAGATATTTTTTAGGGTTAGTGTAGCCCATTTTTAACTTGTAGTTTATTTTTATAGATATGATTAAGCCGTAAGAGGTGTGACTTTTGGTGGAGTGTTGAGATTGTGGATGGAGTTGTGTCTCGGGTGGAGGCGCCCGTGTGTGGCGACTTGGAGGCGCGACCAAGTTGGGAAAACAACACGATCGTGCGACAAGGTGAATGAAGGGTTGGTGAGTCGTGCGGCAACTGTGCGGAGGTGCCGACGAGCTAGGCAACCGAGTTTTGCCGAAGATTGTAAATTTGGCTAAGTATGAAACTTGGGGTTTCCAAGTATACTTGTAAAGCTTGTACATTGTAAAAGATTGTATAATATATTATCGGGCAGACTCATTGTTCATTGTTCAGGGAGCTACCCCTCCCTTTATACTGTGCAATTGTGTTCTTCATGTATAATCGCTGATGTTAATGTATGTGTATGGGTGTTCATTGGTATAAAGAAAACATTAATAATACTTGGTTGAGAAACACAAACTAAGTAGGAGTAAGTGGTTAGGCGTAATCCACGAACATAAGTATTGGTGAAAAGAAAGTGTTTGGTGGTGCCGCACCTCGCCTAGCACGGTTGGAAGACTACCATGGGCTTGGGGGCGTGACAATTGGGGTAGCTCAATTGGTAGTCACCATGTTATGAAATATTCTATAAAGCATAAGATTCAAAATTCTAGTAGGTCAAGCCACATATAAGTGTGTGTGTGTGGTTTCAAGGTTGTGGAACATGTCAATATCAGTTTTACATTACAATTAGTAAAAATTACCCCTATCATATGTAAATTAACAAGGTTCCAAGGTTGTGGAGCATGTCAATATCAATTTTACATTATAATTAATAAAAATTACCCCTATCATATGTAAATTAACAAGGTTCCAAGGTTGTGGAGCATGTCAATAAGCCTTCAAATTTCTAAGCTTATGGAGAATGTCAATAAGCCTTCAAATTTCTTTAGTACTTTTATTCTATTAAGATTCTAATAATGTAGAGCATATGAGAAGCCTCCAAAGTTTTAGAATGCAGGGAATTGTATTTTAAGTTTATCAAATATTAAGAGTATAAAAAAGTATAAGTTGCTAAGCTTTCAAATTTTCTGTTGTTTTATGTTCATCAAATATTGGTATAAAAAATGTATAATTCATCAAATAAAAATTATGTGTTTTTTCTTCCTGTCATATGAATAAAGTTTCTATTTTTAAGGATATAACTTTATTTCTTAATTTATTGAATATTTTTAATTCATAATATATTTGTAATTCAGATGAATTCAATGAAGTAGATATATATAACTTTCAAATTCAATTTTCAAACTTAAATTTTAAATAAACTTATATTACTAACCTAAGTAATAGATTTAGGAAAAGAAAATGGAAAAAATGAAATGAAATCAATTAAAGAGGCAATTTGTATTTTCGACAATTAGCAGTTAGTGATTATCTAAAAATTAAAACAAATTTACAATGTCAATTTAACAATTTTTCAAATTATTCAGCCTAAAAATATAGGTAATCGTATCAATTTTACATTACAATGGATAAGAATTATGCCTACGTAAATTAACAAAATTCCAAGGCTGTGAAACTTGTCAATAAGCCTTCAAATTTATTTAGTACTTTCTTCTATTAAGCTTCTAATAATGTACAGCATGTGAGAAGCCTAATGTAGAGTAAATGATATCAATATATTTTTATTCTTTATCAAAGTATTTTTTTGCTCTATTTGCATTTTTCAATTTATGCCTTACGGAGTTTCCTTTGCAACATCTGGTGCAAAAGCTAGTTTATTTTAGATTAATATCTCCAGACCTCAGCAGTGCATAAACTCCCAAGAAAACGAGTTAGTGGACAGGCGGACAGGCTGCACTTCCGACTGACCCTTCACCAGGCCAACAAACTTTGTGGAATTTTTTTCAGTGCTCTTCAGTCCTCGGATACTAAGAGAGATGGGTCTGACCCTCAGACACATCAGCGACTCGATCTTAGGGCATTCCATACATTGTATCTTTTATGTTTTTGCATTGTACCTTTTGTATTCATGCATTGTATTTTTTTTAGGAGATCGTTCTCCCTCATTTTATGGATATCATTGTACTCAACAGTCCCTTTGACCTACTTGTGGGCATTAGTTGGACATAAATATAATTATCTTATCACATGTTATATCATTGTGTAAAAAAAAGAAGTGATTCTATCAGGATTGAGTAGCTTTCCAAGAACACACATAGTTTAGCAGAAGTGAAACTCTACACATGCGTAATTAAGTGACATGGTTTTTTTAAATAAAAGTGATGAGTCACCTTGCATTACTGTTTCAAGTGACATGATTTTTTTAAAATAAAAGTGACAAACCACCTTGCATTATTGATAATAAGAGTTAATAATACTTATAACTAAATTATGATAATTTTTTTTTGCTATGTAAAACAATATCCTAAATTATGATAAATTTTCTTGCTGTGTAAAAAAATAGCCTTCCAGGAACACAATCCTGCCGGGAATGACTAGCCTTCCAGGAATACACACTGATAGTATAGATATGCAGCTTTTATAGGTTTGAATGTTCGTTGAAGGGTTTGCCAATTTATGAGGGCTCACTTTTGGCCGGTTTTCAAGGGATTTGATTATCTTTTCAAGTGGTGGCGTCACGCATTTTTATTTTTATTTTAGCTTTAGTTTGGTCACTGGTGTCGTGGACCGTGGCAACACCTTCAGGCTGTGGATTTCTCTGCTCTGGTTCTCAGTTGTAGACTTTGCTGGAAACCGACTATAAATCTATAAAATAGTGGTTTCTTCCGGATGATTTTTTTTTGTTTGTTAAAATAATATGGCTCGTGGAATACGTAGAAATAGAAAATTAGGTCCGCACTGAAGGTCTCCTACCCATGCTCAGCGCGAAGTGGGATCTTCCAAGGCCGTTTATAACAGGTGCACTCGTCTAGCGGTCCAAGCGACTATGCATCTGGAAAGGGTTTTTCTTCGCGATAAAGCAGTTTGTGAGAAGGTTGAACCGTGGGTTCTTGATACAGGCACCTCCAAAAATTCAGATACCAAGTACTCAGATACCAAGTACTTCATGAGGTTGAACCTATAGTTGCAGGAGGAATATCAAGCCATTCTGCCCCTGCTGGATAAGCTCCAACCGCAAGTCAAAGAAGTGGATCACAAAGTCACTGCTGAGGTGTCAAAAACTATGGACGTTGAACCTCTGCCATCTGAGGTTGCATACGTTCAGTTCCCTGACACTAATGTTAGTTTCCTGACTCTAATAATAAGGGTTTTTCTTTGCAATGAGGAAGCTTTTGAAAAGGTTGAACTGTGGGTTTTTGACACAAGAACCTCTAAAAACTCAGATACCAAGTATTTCATGGCAGTGAATCTTACTTGCAGGTAAAGATAACCATGGCCAAACTTTTCATGACAGTGAATCTTACTTGCAGATAAAGATAACCATGGCCAAACTTCTGATAGAATAAGTGAGGAATATTAGGCCATTATGCCCCTACCTGAATAAGCTTCAACTGTAAATCAAGGAAGTGGATCACAAAGTTACTGTTCAGGTGTAAAAAACTATGGACATTGAACCTTTGACATCTGATACAGGAGCATCTAGCCAAGGGCACCATCACTGGGTGTTGGCCTATGCCAAGGCAGAAAGTTTATCAGTGTTTGGTTTCTTTATGTTTAATTATTCAAAGCAAAATGTAGGGACTAGGTTTTTTTTTTTTTTTTTTTTTTTGTAATTTTTTATTTGTTCCTTTAATTTCATGATTAGTTAGGGAATAGTACAGTTAATTAGGGTCACTGTCACAATTGTTTGTCTTTTAGTGAGTAATTATCTTATAATTGTTTCTTCCATTTTAGAAGAAAAAAAGACAATCATGTCAAATGTAAAATCTTGCAGTGCAAAAGAACCGAATGAATTAACAGTTATGTAACCAATAGAATAAACAATTGAAAAGTAACTATGCACAGTTCAACTGTGGACAAACAAGTACAAATACAAAATGAAAATCATTCTGAGGGGTTCAACATATGAGTACAGTAATAAAAAACAGAGAAGATAATTTTCTTTCATTCGAGTCCATCTGTAACAGTGCTTGTAACATTCTTGGGCACCATGACTGGGTGTTGGCCTCTGCCAAGGTGGAAAGTTTATCAGTGTTTGGTTGCTTTATGTTTAATTATTCAAAGCAAAATGTAGGGACTAGTTTTTTTTTTTTTTAATTTCATGATTAGTTAGGGAACATTACAGTTAGTTAGGGTCATTGTCACAATTGTCTGTCTTTTAATGAGTAATTATCTTATAACTGATTTTTTCATTTTAGAAGAAAAAAAAAGACAATCATGTCAAATGTAAAATCTTGCAGTGCAAAAGAACCGAATGAATTAACAGGTATATAACTAATATAATAAACAACTGAAAAGTAATTATGCACAGTTCAACTGTGGACAAACAAGTACAAATACAAAATGAAAATCATTCTAAGGGGTTCAACATATGAGTACAGTAATAGAAAACAGAGAAGATAATTTTCTTTCATTCGAGTCGATCTGTAACAGTCCTTGTAACATTTGCCTACTTTTTCCTAATCATTGAATAAACTAGAATAGCAGATATGGTGCATGTAAATTTTTTCATCTATTTTCTTTCCTAAAGTACAGAACACAGACAACAAAAGTTGCACGCGAGTTTCCAACATGAAGGCTGGCAATTAGCAAATAGAGACTACGGCCGAAAGGACCAAGCACATCACAAATAGTCCGAGCTAGAACGATTAAATAACGCCGAGTAACCAAATTCAGGATAGAGGTAACAAATACAACCAAATCCACTATAATTCCTTTCATTCCAAAAACGAAATGTTTGTATACATATCATAGGGTTCAGGTATAATAACCTAACGAACAACCAAAGCACCAAATGAACCAGTAGAACCCTAGGTAAGGGTTTTGGACGGCCTAATTCCTATACAGTGTTTGACAACCTTAGAACTGCGAAATACAACCAAGGGCTTGTGCCAAGCTCCAGAACAATATTTAATAATTGCACAGTCGTGGATTACAAATGAGGGTTTGTATTAGACTAGCCGGGTCGCATAGCGACAACACGGGAGTTCCAAATAGACAAAGAACTAGGACCCAATGTAACAGTATCGACAGAGACTAACAATAAGAACAAGTTGAAACAGTGGCAAAGCCTACCGGGAAAGAAACGTGGTGCTCTCAACAACCATGCTAAAGAGCAAACTCCCGACCTGTGCAATCCAAACAGAGAAACACCATTAGCCTAACTTTCAATAGAGGAAAGGAAAAGCAAATGAAGAATTGTACATATAATGAGATTTTTTTTGTTACCTGGAGGTTTAGCAGCGCGGACGGAACGCAAGCCCCTTGAGTCACAAACCACGGTGACAACCTGAGACCGAGGAACATTTTTTGTTAGAACCGAAAACAGTCAAGGAGGAAAATAAATCATGGAGTGATAATTTACCTAGAGCGAAATGCAAGCAGGAGGAGGCCACTGCAGCTGCGACCTGTAGCATGCACACCATTAGTCAAACATAACGAGTGGGAGAACCACAAAGAAACGAAACAACGCAACAAATATCAGTTGAATAGCCGAACAGACAAATACAGTGATCATTTTCTTACACGACGAGCAAACCACCATTCTGTGCCCAAGGAGCCGAGCAAACCAGTCACCAGGACAAGCGACAGAGCCACACCATCAAGTAGCACAGGCCTAGCAGCGTAGACAGAGCCTGTGGCTCATTACCGTACCCTCACAGCACGAAACTTTGCTTTCAGTTCAAATCCTCAGCACAACAATTGTAGAACAAAAATGAAAGAGTGACAATAAAATGAAAGAGTGACAATAGAAGGTAGGGTTTTGGCATAGACCGAGGAGCGAGAAAGTGAAAACCAAGGCAAGGATTGCCAGCGCAGTAACATTAAAGACTATCATAAATGCCACCGAAACAAAGTTCAGAATCATCCGAAGATTAATTGCTAATCACAACTGCTAAGTCCTCCAAATTCATTGCTTAATCATTTAATTAGTGATTAGTGTAATTTTGTGTTGTTTATAATCATTATTGTGCAGAACTACGGGGTGGTCCCATCATAGTGGTATCAGAGCAGGATTTAGTGTTTTCCTGAGAAAAGGAAGTTGGAAGATGAGGACGTGGAAGAGGTGCTCAGAGAGCAGCAGATGAAGGATTGAGAGAGGAGATCAAGATCTTTACTGCCCGTTTGGAGGCAGTTGAAGCAGGAAGGAGAAGGGATCCAGAGGTAGGTGATGACAGTGAAGAAGTAGCTGTAGTGACAACAGATGGATCAGATGAAGAAGGGCCAGAAATGAGACTGTTGAGGTCAGTCCTATTGGCAAGTAGCAAGCCTAAACTAGAAATCCCAAATTATGACGGCAACTTGTCCACAGAGGTTCTGTTGGATTGGATTAGCGAGCTGGATAAGTATTTCGAGTGTGAAGACATAAGTGAAGATCAAAGAGTTAAGTTCACTGCAACGAAGCTGAAGGGACACGTAGCCTTTTGGTGGGACAGTGTCTAAACAGAGAGGAGGAGGTTGAAAAAGTTGCCAATCAAGAAATGGACAAGGATGGTGGTCAAGTTGAAAGGCAGATTTCTGCCTAAGGATTATCAGATTGCACTGCATCGGCAAGTGCAGAATCTGAAACAGAAAGGGATGACAGTAAGAGAGTACACTGAAGAATTCTACTGGGTAAAATTTAAGAGCCGGTTATACGGAGGACACCTTGGAGAAAACAAGGTATGTGAATGGTTTAAGGTTAGAAATATTAGATGAAATCAACATTTTTTCCCCGAAAAACATCAAAGAAGCATATCAGAGTGCTATGAAAACAGAGAGAAGATCACCAGAAAACAAAATGCTAGGAGAGGATGGGGAATCGACAGAGGAAGAGGACAGCCTTATGGTAGAGGACGAACTGCCAGAAGTAATGAAGAAGGCAACTGTTCCAAAACTTCTGGGACAACAGAGAAAGTTGATAACACAAGAGGTGGCAGGCCATATCAGCGAGGCAGGGGAAATGGCCAAGGCAGAGGAGCTAGTTATCAATTTTACAGGTGCCACAAATGGGGGCATAGATCTTTTGAATGTCCTAAGACGAAACAAGCTGGACAGAGGGGTGCGTATTTCACACAGCCAGAGGAAGCAGAGGCACCTCCCCAAGAAGCAGAAAATGTGCTGGAAATAGGGGAAGCCTTAGTTTTGAACAAGGTGTTGCTGAAACCAGCCAAAGAAACAGCTGAAAGCTTTGTTCCGGACTGTTTGTAAGTCACACGGCAAGTGCTGTAAGTTGATTTTCGATAGCGGGAGCACAGACAACTTGGTTGCCACGGAGATGGTGGATAAGTTGGGGTTGAAGCGATTGAAGCACCCTACTCCTTACAAGGTATCATGGCTGCAAAAAGGCCATCAGCTGTTGGTAGATGAGCAATGCGAAGTGGAGTTCCATATCAACATGTATAAGGATAAGGTCATTTGTGACATAATGCCGATGGATGTATGTCGCATATTGCTGGGCAGGCCATAGTAGTATGACAGGAAAGTAGTATATGGCAAGAAGACAAACTATTATAAGTTTGTCAAAGATGGGATCAAGCACACTTTTGTGCCCATCAAGGAGGAAGAGACGGCGGAAACAAGTGGGACGAGAGTGTTATTAATGGGCAGAAAACAGTTTTTGAAGCAGATTGAAGACAGTGAAGTGAGCTATGTTGTTGTAAGAAGAGCAAAGACGGTGCTGCTACACACAAAGGTGTTAGATTTGCCCACGGAAATTCAGTAGATGCTGCAGGAGTTTAGTGATATAGTAGTGGATGACTTACCAGATAAACTACCCCCTAAAAGAAGTATAAGTCATCATATTGACTTTATACCCGGAGCAAGTTTGCCGAATAAGGCAGCATATAGGAAGAGCCCCAAAGACAATGAGGAGATCAGAAAACAGGTGCAGGAATTGCTAGATAAAGGGCTGATAAGGGAGAGTTTGAGCCCTTGTGCAGTTCCAACAGTTCTCGCTCCTAAGAAAGGAGGAGAATGGCGAATGTGCACAGATTCGAGGGCCATCAACAAGATTACCATCTGGTACAAGTTTCCACTGCCACGGATGGACGACATGATGGACTGCTTGAGCGAGGCAGCTTATTTTTCCAAGATTGATTTAAAGAGTGGGTATCATCAGATTCGAATCCGAGAAGGGGATGAGTGGAAGATAGCCTTCAAGACCAATGAGGGACTGTATGAGTGGCTAGTAATGCCATTCAGACTGAGCAATGCACCCAGTACCTTTATGCGATTAATGAATGAAATGCTGGAAGAATACATTGGGAAGTTTGTAATAGTGTATTTGGACGACATATTAATTTGACGAGGGACGAACACTTTCGGCATGTTCAAAAAGTGTTGGGAAAATTGCAGTAGAATAAACTGCTGATAAATCTGAAAAAAAGTGTACTTTTCTGCAAAAAGAATTAGTTTATCTGGGTTTTGTGATTGCATAAAACGAGTTGAAGATGGACTCAGAGAAGATTGCAGCGATAGTTAACTGGCCATCCCCGAAAAGTCTGTTTGAGGTACGTAGTTTTCATGGGCTGGCAAGCTTTTACCGAAATTTATAAGAATTTCAGTGAAATCTGCGCACCTATGTTGGACACTATAAAGAAGGCAAGTTAGTGTTTTTGTTGGACTAAGGCAACAGAGAGGAATTTTTAGCTACTGAAGAAGAAGATCACAGAGAGACTAATCCTGAGATTGCTAGATTTTAAAAAGCTCTTTCAGGTTCGTTGTGATGCAAGTGGTACGGCCATCGGAGCTGTACTTAGCCAAGAAGACAAGCTTGTTGCGTTTTTCAGCGAGAAGTCGAATGAAAGCAGACAAAAGTATTCATCCTACGACAAGGAATTCTATGTTGTCGTCCAAGCATTGAAGCATTGGAGACACTATCTGCTGGGGAATGAGTTTGTTTTATTCTCAGATAATTCTGCACTACAGTATGTGATGCAATAACACAAGTTGAATCACAAACATGCTAAGTGGGTTGAGTATTTGCAGAGTTTCACCTTTGTGTTGAAACACATCAGCGGCCAGGCCAACAAGGTGGCGGATGCGTTGAGCAGAAGAGCCCTACTCTTGCAGGAGAGGATTATACAAGTGCTGGGCTTTGAGCACTTGAAAGATCTGTATTAGACTGACATGGATTTTAAGGAGGCTTACGAAGCGTGTCAGAATCTTTTAGTGAGAGATAATAGTCCATGGTTGGACTATAATTTGTAGGAAACGCTGTTGTTTAGATGATGACAATTATGCATTCCTAACTGCTCAATGAGAGAGAATATCATTCGGGAGAAGCACAGTGGAGGTCTAGCCGGACATTTCGGCATAGACAAGACATTAGAGCAGCTCAACCATTTTTATTATTGGCCCAAAATGCGAAGGGATGTGCAGAGATTTGTGACCAAATGTAAAGTGTGTTAGTTGGCAAAGGGACACAGTCAAAATACGGGACTTTACACTCTTTTTCCCATTCCAAGTAAACCGTGGGGCTTAGTCAGCTTGGACTTCGTCTTGGGTCTACCAAGGACACAACGGGGTTATGATTCGGTGATGGTAGTAGTGGACCGGTTTTTGAAGATGGCGCATTTCATCCCTTGCAGAAAGACCAGCGATGCCACTTACGTGGCCTACTTGTTCTTTACAGAGATCGTCAGACTACACGGTCTACCTAAGTCCATCCTCTCTGACAGGGACGTGAAGTTTACAAGGCACTTTTGGTGAACCCTATGGAAGACGATGGACACGCAGTTAAGTTTTAGCTCTGCTTATCACTCGCAAATCGATGGGCAAACAGAGGTGGTAAACAAAAGTCTGGGGAATCTATTACGAAGTTTAATTGGTGAAAATTCGCGGATGTGGGATTGAGTACTTGCCCAGACGGAGTTCGCTTACGACGACTCGCTTAATCGCAACACGAGTTGCAGTGCTTTTCAGATCTTGTATGGCATGCATCCTCGCGGAGTGCATGAGTTGCGAGATCTCATACAACAGGAAAGACAAAGTGCTGATGGGGAAGATTTCGCTAACGCGATGAAAGATTTACACGAGTAGGTGAAAATCAAGTTGTAGGACAATAGTCAAAAATATAAGCAGCAAGCAGATTTGAAATGGAGAGAAGTGCAGTTTAATGTGGGGGATGAAGTTCTCGCGCATTTGCGCAATGAGCATTTCCCTAGAGGCGTGTATACCAAACTGAAATACAAAAAGGTAAGCCCTTGCAAAGTCCTCTGGAAATTTTCAGTGAATGCCTATGAAATACAATTGCCACGAGGAATAGGCATTTTGCCCATCTTTAATGTGGCAGATCTGTTTCCATACACGTGACAAAAATGGTTTCCAGTTTTCTTTTTGACGTTTTTCCAGAAAGATAAGGTATGTTTGCCGAGCATGTTCACTAAGAAAATACCTGGAATTGTTAATAACGTTAGCAGGAAGAAAATGACAGTAATGGCCATGATGCAATAACACAAGTTGAATCACAAACATGCTAAGTGGGTTGAGTATTTGCAGAGTTTCACCTTTGTGTTGAAACACATCAGCGACCAGGCCAACAAGGTGGCGGATGCGTTGAGTAGAAGAGCCCTACTCTTGCAGGAGAGGATTATACAAGTGCTGGGCTTTGAGCACTTGAAAGATCTGTATTAGACTGACATGGATTTTAAGGAGGCTTACGAAGCGTGTCAGAATCTTTTAGTGAGAGATAATAGTCCATGGTTGGACTATAATTTGCAGGAAAAGCTGTTGTTTAGATGAGGACAATTATGCATTCCTGATTGCTCAATGAGAGAGAATATCATTCGGGAGAAGCACAGTGGAGGTCTAGCCGGACATTTCGGCATAGACAAGACATTAGAGCAGCTCAGCCATTTTTATTATTGGCCCAAAATGCGAAGGGATGTGCAGAGATTTGTGACCAAATGTAAAGTGTGTTAGTTGGCAAAGGGACACAGTCAAAATACGAGACTTTACACTCTTTTTTCCATTCCAAGGAAACCGTGGGGCTTAGTCAGCTTGGACTTCGTCTTGGGTCTACCAAGGACACAACGGGGTTATGATTCGGTGATGGTAGTCGTGGACCGGTTTTCGAAGATGGCGCATTTCATCCCTTGCAGAAAGACCAGCGATGCCACTTACGTGGCCCACTTGTTCTTTACAGAGATCGTCAGACTACACGGTCTACCTAAGTCCATCCTCTCTGACAGGGACGTGAAGTTTACAAGGCACTTTTGGTGAACCCTGTGGAAGAAGATGGACACGCAGTTAAGTTTTAGCTTTGCTTATCACCCGCAGATCGATGGGCAAACAGAGGTGGTAAACAAAAGTCTGGGGAATCTATTACGAAGTTTAATTGGTGAAAATTCGAGGATGTGGGATTGAGTACTTGCCCAGGCGGAGTTCGCTTATGACGACTCGCCTAATCGCAACATGGGTTGCAGTGCTTTTCAGATCTTGTATGGCATGCATCCTCGCGGAGTGCATGAGCTGCGAGATCTCATACAACAGGAAAGACAAAGTGCTGATGGGGAAGATTTCACTAACGCGATAAAAGATTTACACGAGTAGGTGAAAATCAAGTTGTAGGACAATAGTAAAAAATATAAGCAGCAAGCAGATTTGAAATGGAGAGAAGTGCAGTTTAATGTGGGGGATGAAGTTCTCGCGCATTTGCGCAATGAGAATTTCCCTAGAGGCGCGTATACCAAACTGAAATACAAAAAGATAAGCCCCTGCAAAGTTCTCCGGAAATTTTCAGTGAATGCCTATGAAATACAATTGCCACGAGGAATAGGCATTTTGCCCATCTTTAATGTGGCAGATCTGTTTCCATACACGTGACAAAAATGGTTTCCAGTTTTCTTTTTGACGTTTTTCCAGAAAGATAAGATATGTTTGCCGAGCATGTTCACTAAGAAAATACCTGGAATTGTTAATAACGTTAGCAGGAAGAAAATGACAGTAATGGCCATTTTATTTCTGATTTGTAGCAGAGAGAAGAGTTGGAGCAAGGGGTGACATCATTCTTCAGATCCTTGCCATATTTCTGAACATAGAAAGGATCTTGCCATACTTTTGAACATAGAAGGTAGGTTTATTTCTTGTCAAAGCTCCAGAATGGTTGCAGATATAATAATAATTAATTTTAATCTAATTATTATAATTAATTATATTTTATTTAATGTGATTTTCATATTGTCTTGACGATAAATCACATTAGATGTTAGGGTCTCACCCTAACCCCCTTATTTATGTAGTGAGATCAAGTCATAATAAAAAGTCAATAAAGGCCATATTAAAAATTGTAAGTGGTTAACCCGCAATTAATGACGGGACCACAGTTAGTTGCAAATGGGCCATGGTATTAGATAGATGGTATTAATAAAACCCATGGTATTGATTCATGGTATTGCATGTATGAGTTATATGTAAAGGATAGAGACTCCCTGCGAGGAGCATCGTGTCTTATTTTGTCATCGAGCTCTGCTCTATTGGAGGTTGCCCCCTCGAAGAGGCAAGTGAACATTGCTTTCTGAATAATACAATACTTGCTCTTTTTACTCGCTATTCTATGTTCTGGGTATATTGCTTCGCATATTTGGTATTCTGGTATCGTCTTGCAGATTAAAGAGCACAACATTAGATGGTTCTAAACAGTAGACAAAATATTCCTAATCTGGTTTCTGCCAAAAATATTTCTCATTATTCATATATATCACAAAAACTTGAATTCAGAAATTAAGAACTTGTCTGATATGGTATTTATATATTTTATGTATATTGCTCGACTCCCTAGATGGCAAGAATAATCTTAAATCCATAGTTCTCGAGGCTAAAGGCCTTGGCCATTGCCTGCATTGTGTAATTGCGTAGGATTCAAGCACATATGAAGTATGTGGATTCAAGCACATATCAAGTATCTATTGACATAATGTTATGATGAGAGAATCCATGGTTAACTTCTTTAGACTATGGGGCTTGTATGTTGATTTTCAATGGAGAGACGGTTGGGTTGTTGAGGGCTAGGATTAATGTCAATTTGAGAGGTCTAATGTTTTAATGAATTACCATACATTTTGACATGATTTTCCAAATGATTTATTTTTGGAAATGGGCATTATTATGTAATTGACTTGGGAAGCGGGGACTAATTCTGAAATATTTTGTGGAATCTCTCCTCTGTTCAGATATGGAATATCCTGTGCATGATCGACATATGAACAAATCGAGCTATCTACAGGGGCATCCTTTTTTGGAGAGGAGTATCAAGCATTACTCCAACTTCCATCAGATGTTATTAGTTGGAGAAGGGGACTTTTCTTTTTCTTTATCTCTGGCTAATGCATTTGGGTCTGCAGAAAACATGGTTGCCACCTCTCTTAACAGTAGAGGTCTCAAATGTTTCCTCCATTTTTCTGTCTCTTTTGTTGTATTTATAATTGCTATTGTTTACGTTTTTGTTGTATTTATAATTGCTATTGTTTACGTTTTGTGTTATGCTTCAGTTTTTATTTTTATGCCCTTGATGCAGAGGAACTGTTACAGTTTTATAAATCGGCCCATGAAACACTCTCAAATTTGGAAAGGCTTGGAGCACTGATATTGCATGGTGTTGACGTAACCACAATGGAGGAGCACCCTATCATAGGGAAGATGAAGTTCCATAGAATTGTCTATAACTTCCCTCATGCAGGATTTTGTGGACAGGAATACGATTCAACAGTTATCAAGTGAGTTTTTTTGGACCTTGTATAATTTCCTTCTCCAACAAAATATATTGAAGTGATATAATTTTTTGGTTAAATCAAGATCTTTCTTTTGTAAGTGGAGATTAGAGCATTTAGCCGAACAAATATTATAATTGGTCAGATTTGTTATTCTGTGATTTGCAGCAAGCACCGTCACTTGTTGAAGATGTTTTTCAAGAATGCACAGACAATGGTAAACGAAATTGGAGAAATTCATGTTTCTCACAAAGTAGGAGACTCGTACAATAAGTGGGAGTTGGTGAAACAAGCTGAAGAATGTGGCTTACATTTGAAAGAGTCAGTTAACTTTTCGAAGGAAGATTATCCTGGCTACGTTAATAGAAGAGGAGCTCCACCCAAAGCTGGTGGAACATTCTCCTTGGGAGAGTGCCGAACTTATAAGTTTGTCCTAGGGTAAAAAATATTTTGGAACAAGCTTTTTGTTTGAGACTTTTCCTTTGTAGGATTGCATTGTTACGTACTTTCCTTATCTGAAATTTCCATTTTGCAGTCCAGACATTCTTTACAAGCGCGAAATAATGGCCATACAAGCAGTATTGCCAAACATTTCATCTGAAGCCTATGCAGAAATACTTCGAAGGCAAGTGAGGACGGCAGGTGAACTGGCAAAGGCAAATGCAGAGACTTCAGTTAACCACTTGAAGATGCTTGTAGACAAAGAATTTGCAAGGCAAAGGATTGACACCCTCCATCAAATTGCACAAGCTTGGAGAGTAAAAGCAGCAATTGCTGAGCAATTAGATGCAGCTTTAGACTTGAAAGAAAATGCATTTAAGAGAAAAGAGACAATCCTTAAGGAGGCATTTTTGGAACTTCAATCTGAAAGACAAGCGAGGAAAAATTCTGAAACAGATAAAGCCCATTTGGAGGCATGTTTAAACCACTTGAAGTTGGTTTTAGTTGAGGAACTCAACGAAAATGATGAATTAAAGAGGCAAAGGGACGCGGCCCTTCTGAAAGAAAATGCAATTCTGAGAAAAGAGGCATGCCTTAAGGAAACTATTTTGGAGCTTGAATATGAAAGGCGAGCAAGGGAGGATGCTGAAACAGAAAAAGCAGAATTAGAGGCATCATTAAATCACTTGAAGATGATTTTAATTAAGGAACTCGAAAAAAATGATGAATTAACAAAGCAAAGGGATGAGGCCCTCCGTCAAAGGGAAGAAGCTGGCAGACTACAAAGAAACACTGCCATACAGATGCAGAAAGGAATGATGCCCTCATTTGTGTCTTCTTCTGTGGCTTTTGCATTATTTTTATTTCATAAATTTAGAAATAAAATTAAAGGAGACTCCAAGAATGAGCAAGACTGTAGCAATGGCGATTATATATTATAACCTGCTTTCCATTCCTGTATATATTATTGTGGAGTTAGTATGTTTGTTAAGCATTTGTATGTTGCTCTATAATGACAAACTTTGGCCAAAGAGCTACTAAGTGAGTATTTGTCAGACAAGTATGCTCGATGTAGCTTGAGCTCAGGGATCTTTATTGTTTGGGATGACTAATTCTTACTTGTTTTATCTGTAATTATATTAAAAAGATGTAATAGCTACTGTATTGCTAAATGGGAGGGAGTAGAAATAGTCTCTATGTGAATAGTTTGCTTTTAAGCTTTAAAAGATTGTTGGATAATGAAAGTTTTTTTTTTAACAAGTTAACTCTTATTTTAATGTTGGCGTGTGATTTTGTTAGTATGTTAAAATTGTGTGCTCATCTTAAAGCAAGTTTGATGTATCCATATGTGTACAATTATTCTGTGAAAATAAAATATATAAACAAACTTTTGATATGTAGAGACATGTTTACTTCCCAATTGTTTTACATGATGTTAGAGCTGGTACAACTCTGATACTCTCACAATAAGAGCTCTGATAATGCAAATTCTACATTGATATAGGATAAAAGAAACTGTGATAATACAAATCTACATTGTAAATCTAGGATAAAAGAGTGGATTGCTTTTCTAAATGATTTCCATGATGTGTACATGACAATTTATTTAACCATTGTTTAGCGATGCTGTTGTGAGAGCGTTGTTCTTCTCATTAATTTGATGACTAGCCAAATAACAATGACAGGTGGATTGCTTATTCATAAAGGGTTATGAGACCATGTGCATGGTGGGTTGCTGCATTTGTCATAATGGAAGATAACATTAAAGATCCACAGGTTGAAGCTGTTTTCTGTAAATGATGGCCTGCTGAGATTCAAATTTGTGTCTGTCTGCCCAAAGTGTGGATTGTTGAATTGGCCAAACAAGATGACCGTTCTCTGTTTTTAGTGCTGGTGGTGATTGAGATACAGTGATAGTAAAACTACCCCTGGTGATCTTGTTTGAGCTGTTGCCCGGTGCCTAGTTCATCTGTTCATGAATACGGCTGTACGTAGAAGCTGGAAGCTGTAATTGAGCAGATGCGTGGGCCTGTGTATTGTTTGATGTCTGAAAATCGGCGAGGTATTGAGGTATCACTGATGGGAGCATGTTCCATTGCTTTTTATGTGTTCAATGGTTGTGAGGAAATCACATGGAAAATGCTTAATATGCAACAATGTTATTAGTGTTACAAAGTTGAATTGACAATTGAACTCATGTTGGTAGGTCAAGCGGTATGTGTTCTTTTGACATGTAACTATATAATTTTGTTAAAATTGACTAGTTCGACCATCACAAAATTTTCAAGGAGATTATTGAATAGAAATGTTTAATATGCAAAAGTCAGTGGATAAAGATTCCAAATACTTAAACAAAATTGTAGCGGAGCAAAAAAGACTATTTGTTTGGTCATATGTGCCAAAAGGTCAAAGAAACATAAAGATTTCAAATAAATAATAAATAAACTTAAAAATTATTTCCAAGTCTTTTTTATAATGCGTGTGTTATAGTCTGAAGGGGGCTTTTTGTCTTATTGTTCCTTGATAAAAGGTTATTGGAAGAACAAGGTGTTGTAAGTCTTTTGACAGGTGCAAAGAGTGTAAAATTGATTCGGATATATTTTATAACTAGATTTTTCTCTAGAAAACAAACAAAACATTATTGTTGGATACTTAAATGTCTTGGTAGATGAAAATATGTTCATTGGATGGTCAATTGTTGAATTTTTATGAGTTGATGTTGGGCCCTAGAATATATGTTTTGAGTTGAGTTGAGTTGTGTGGTACCAATGTTTGGTCTAAGATATGATTGGTTTCCAATTGGTTTGTTATTCAAAATGACAATCCAATGAGTGAATGGAGTGTGAACACCTTGAATCAAAGATGGAAGCGAGTTGCTTAGGTGAATAACCATTGGTTGACTATCATGGTAGTTATAGATACAATAAAGTTGCTTTGTTCTCTTTGTAGAAGCCCAAGGTTAATGGTAGACTTAAATTTAACTTGGAATGGGGAGATTGCAACAGAAAGGATAACAATGTTGTCTTGTATACAACATCGAATTATCTGTTGAATTTGGTCGAAGGGATGTCAATGATAGTCTTGTGGTAGTAGTGGAAATCAAAGGGCACTGGGAAAATGAGATGAACTTTACTTATTATGTTTTACGGAATTGTTAATCACTCCTTATATTTGTGGCAAGTTAAAGATGTTATGTATAAATCTTATGTATTGGTAATTAAAATATTTTAAGCTTGTATATTGTCTAGAGATGGTACTTGAGAGAAATATTCTAATAGTACCTAAGCATCATTTTTAAAGCTTGTATTTGGTCTCTGCATGAGTGTGTAAATGATATGTACCTATATCTATGTATGTAACATGTAAAGGGTATATTGGTGCAAGACTTGGATAGGCATGTGTGCCCTTTTCCCATGTGTTTAAGAGGATTTGGATAACTTGTATAACCTTTTTTATGGCGTTGTTAATGCTGCAAAATCAATGTGTTTGAAGATTATAATTGATTCTCCTCACTTGATAATTACTTGATATTTGTTGGTCTTTATTGAATAATTTTTACTTCTTCATCAGGGAATTACCATGAAGATCACAAAGAAACGAAGAACACTAGATATAGGTTCCAAACAAGGTCCAAACTCCACAATTGGGGAAAACCCAAGCAATCCTCTTTTTATAGAATCATATTGAAATGAGACCTCCAAGACCCAAAGAACAAAGTCATTATTCCTTCCAAGCATCGAGTCAACCCTCTAATGAGATATCTTCCAATCAAGTCAAAGTTTACCAAAGTCAACGTTGGTCAAAACTCTTGAAAATTTGTTTATGTCAAAACATTGGCCCTACAACTTCAGGTCTGCAATTCTCCCTGTAATCTTCTGTGCTACAACAACTACAAAAACCCTGGGATATTTTCACTTGTGAGAGAAAATGATAAAAAATTAGATTTTTCCCTCTTTTATCATTTGCTTTTTTTCTTCCTTTTTTGGTGTAGAGATCAAATGATTTAGTGTATATGCCAATGAGTTGAAGTTTTCCTCTAATATATACCCTTTTAAAGGGGTTGAATAGGCCTCTCCTAGGTTGACTTTCTTTGGTAGGGTCGACTTGGTCTTGGGAGACAAAAATGACTTCCTAGACTCTAAAATAAATTTTCCTTCTTTTTACAAAATGCCCAAATGGGTCTTACACCTATGAAAAAGAATTTTTTGACTCATTAAACCATAGGAGTATGAAGAATACTCTTAACCTAGATTTCAGCATGAACCCCATGCTTAAATAATTTTTTTTTTTTTCTCTTATATGAAATACAAAATGATACAAGTACAAAGGTAATAATGAAGATCGAATTTAGATACTTTTCCAACACTCCCTCTTTACTAGGGAGGTATTCATAACAACTTAATAGGTCTATCTCAAGTTGAATATTCTCATAAGAAGGGATCTGAATTGATAAGCATCAAAGATGATAGTATCATCAAGCCAACAATGTCACATTACCAAGGCCTTGATAGGTACACTCTACCTCTCTACAAGATCAGAGCACAACACTGGGAGGCATTTTATGCGACACCATACTGCCTCACTGCGGTACATACTCCACCTAGGATAGCTGAAGTATGTCCTCCACTAGACCATTTCCCTCAAGGAAATGTTTGTCCACTATGAACCATTCTTTATCCAAGTCAATGTACTTGATTTAGGATCTCCATCTAATCCATTGCAGTACATGACTCAAGAATTTTTGTTCAAGATGCTTATCTAATCCACCATTCTCCTTATCCATGTCCATGTACTTGACTTAGGATATCGATCCTAATCTGTCATAATACCTGACACAAGGAGAACCATGTTTATTCAATCCATCCTTCTCCCTATTCGTGATGCATGCACTAGACTTACAATAGTTAGTCCTAGTATAGTATATGACACAGGGAGAACCAATGTCCAACCTTACTCCCTCTCAACCTGAGAGGAGAAATCCATGTTCACTCCCTATCAAACAGAGAGAATTCACCAACAAGCCTCAACTTGTGTTAGGAGTACTCATATTTCGCTTACATCAACTACTTGTTATTGTTGTAGCTTCTTCAACCAACCCTCTTATCATTGAGTTTTCTCATCTTGCAACTTCTTGAATTAGGGATCCAAATCTGCGTCCTAATAGTTCATGATATTCTACTTGAGGTCTTCACCAACAACATCCTAAACTGTGTCCAACACTACTTTCTGCATTGTACTGCTTCCTTCCTTGAAGACAGTTCACCACGAAATTCCTTCAATTCATTGATTATCATAGAGCAAGGTTAACTAATCTATTGTTTAGTCAACCTTAAACACAACTTGGTTAACTTGTCTAATCAGTCTCTATTAGTCAACGTAGTTTCATAGACTCAAATAATTTTTCCCTCCAGCTACTATTCTTATCTTTAAAAAATATTCAACTCTTAGGGTTTTCAAATAAAATTTCTTGTTAGTCCTCTAACTGCCTCTTAGATGACTATTCTTAGCTCTTCTATAGACAACCCTCTAACTGTCCCTATTGTTGCTTCAAATTGTCAGTCCTTAGGGCATCAATTGAAATTCCTTTCAATAGTAACTTGGCTACTCCAAGATTACTATCATAAGGTCCTCCAAGCACACCCCACTTGATAGTGAATTTCCACTGCGTCACTATCCTTAGGGTTTTCAAAATTTTGCCCATACAATAGTGAACCAACTCTTGTGTTCATTGTACAAAGAGTTTCTTCAAGGCTTCCCTCCAAACAATCTCATATCTGAGATTGCACCATTCAATCCTATCTAGGGCCTCCTACATGCAAAACACAATAGAAAATCCTCACCAAAGGACCCTCTCCCTGTGTAGTTTCCATAGGGAGATGTGACCTTGTTTTGGAAGGCCTACTAGGAAATTTGGCGTCCAAAATAGGTCCTTCTTTCAACTTGAAATTACACAGTAGTCTCGTTCTTTCTTGATTGTGAGAATCTTCCTTATTTTTCTCAGAACCATCCCTCTAGACTTCGACCAAATATTTTTCTCATATCTACACTTAGAGCACACAAGGAACACCTAGTTGCTGCCATCCAACAACCAAAATATGCTCCAACAATCTGTGTAATATTGGATCATCTATCCATTAGAAAAACATCACCAAAAGGAGACTAACATACCTTGTTCTTTACTCCTCTTTCAACTTGACTTTGTGTCCTTATGTCAGATTTCAGACCTCTGGTTAGGGCATGTTATAACCATTGTTACAACCCTTCCAACTTGGTCTCTGCTACTCCAAAGCACTGAGGATACCCTTCTTTTAATAGTTCCCTTCCACACCCTGGCCCTTAAGACACCTTCCAACCCACTGTTGCACCTTTTCGGCCCCAAAAAAGAAACCTATAGGAGCTTGAACTTCAACTGAAGTTTTCGGCTTGTTCACAAGGATAATATACCACAAAAATTCTCCGAGGCACCAGGAAGAAGAGCTAAAAATCTAAATTGCAAAGGGAAAACTAATGAGAATTATCAAAGGAGAGAGTTATGCCAGGGAAGGTCCCATGCGACAACACATAGAGACCAGTGATAGGCAAATTGTGGCTTATAAAGTCAGAGCAGTACAAGAAGGCAAAGCAACCCATGACATGAAATACCATCAGGGAAAGCACTGAAATGTAATTGAAGGTCACAAGCTTACTTTCATTGTAAATTATTCTTAATGGAATGGTAATTTGGAGACTTACCTTCGAACCTGAGAGGCCAAAGCGCCACAACACCTAATTGAAGTGATGTTGCATCCCCACCAAAATAACTCTACGATGGAGAGCCTTCAACCAAGTATGAAGCTCATCGCAGAGCTTCCAAAAGTGCCAACGTCTAGACGCCACCTGGTGATAGGGAAGAACCACGCCAATTTCCACCGAGTGCTCTTAGTAGTAAACCAACACTAATCAGGATGTGCAATTAAAATAGGGTCCCCATAACAAGATTTTCCCCCTCACACCATTGGAACTGCAACCAAGCCATCAGCTCAAAATAATTGTTTTTGTACACTTGGACAGAGAAATCATTGTGAGACGATTCAAGGGGAAGATACCATAATTGTTTTGATGATCAAGATCACGCAAGGGCCTATTCCACAAAGGTGAATTTAAGGATAGCACGCTTGCATGGAGCACATTTCTAGGGATAGCTATGAAAAATTGACAGGGGATCATCATGATAGAGACATGGGCGATAACCAAAGTCACAATGCATGTATATTTAGAACTATAGGGAAGAGAGGGATGAGGGAAGGGATACAAGGGCACTAAGGGGTAAAACATAGGAGAGGGAGTTATAAGGGGGTTAAACATGGGAACCTTTAGGGAATTAATACCTTGCCTATAACGCCATTAATTTCAGTTTTCGCCGCGGGCATAAGATAGGCTATGTTGGCTTGAGAATCAAATTCAGAGTTAAGGTTCCTAAATATGTGGAAAAAGAAGTGTTGGAGAAACATAGGATGATTTTGTTTATGCGATGAAATAAGAGACTTAGAGTGTTATCTTTGGGGGGAGAGTCAGTACTCAACTAACGAATTATTATGAAGGAATCCCCTAGAATAATTATGTCTTTGATGCCATGTTCTTGAGCAAGAGATTCCCAGGAATAACCCATGCATTTCAGTTTTATTGTTGGACTTTTGACCAAGACCATAGGAGTATTTATCCATAATATTTCCTTCAAGATTTATTGATATCCCCCCCCCTCCTACCACCCTAGCAAAATATACTTGTTAGTAGTGTTGCACTTGCCTCTTTAATTCATCATTTTTGTTGAGTTCCTTAACTAAAACCACCTTCAAGTGGTTTAAACATGCCTCTAAATGGGCCTTATATTTTTTAGCATTTTTCCTTTCTTGTCTTTCATCTTGAAGTTCCAAAATAACCTCCTTAAGGATTGTTTGTTTTCTCTTAAATGCATCTTCTTTCAATTTTAAATCTTTATCTAATTGCTTAACTATTGTTGCTTTTACTTTCCAATCTTGTGCAATTTGATGGAGGGTGTTAATCCTTTTCCTAGCAAATTCTTTTGTTTGCAAGCATCTTCAAGTAGTTCACTGAAGTCTCTATGTCTGCCTCTACCATTTCACCTATTATCCTCACTTGCCTTCGAGGTTCTGGCTCCAAAGTAGCCATCTTAAAAATTTATGCAGAGGCATAAAAAAAATATTTTTGGCATTACTAATTGTATGGCCATTATTTTTCACTTGTATAGAATGTCTGCACTGTAAAATGGAGGTTACAAATAAGAAAAGTATGTAACTGTTCTACCCTATAAAGGAATATGTCTTAAAAAAAAATCTTGTTCCAGAATATTTTTACGCTAGGAAAAACTTATATGCTCAACACTCTCCCAAGAAGGATGTTCCACCAACTTTGGGTAGAGCTCCTCTTCTATTAACATAGCCATGATAATCTTCTTTTGAAAAGTCACTTGAATCTATCAAAAGTAATCCATATTCTTTAGCTTGTTTCACCAACTCCCACTTATTGTTTGGGTCTTTTTCTTTGTGAGTAATATGAATTTCTCCAATTTCACTTACCATTGTCTGTGCATTATTGAAAATCATCTTCAACAAGTGGTGGTGCTTGTTTCAAAGCACATAAAACAAATCTAACGAATTATAATATTTGTTTATGCAATTGTGGCTCGATGTTGTAATCTCCACTTGCAAAATAAATACCTCGATTTAACTAAAAGGATATATCACTTTGATAAATTTGGTTGCAACATGAAATTACATAAGCTCTAAAATCCTTGATAAATCTTGAATCATATTCTTCCACAAAATCCTACATGAGTGAACTTGTAGACAATTCTATGGAACCTCATCTTCCTTATCATATGGTGCACCCCCATTGTTACATCAACACTAAGCAATACTAGTGCTCCAAACTTTTCCAAATTTGAGATTGTTTCATGTGATGCTTTATAAAACTATAACACCTTTTCTGCACGAGGGTATAAATATAGGAACTTAAGCATAACATAAATATTAAACAATAGAAATTATATAGGACAAACACAACCAAAAATACATAGACAAATTGGAGGAAATGTTTGAGACCTCTACCATCAAGAGAGGTGGCATTTTTTACAGACCCAAATGCATTAACTAGAGATAAAGAAATAAAAATCCCCTTCTCCAACAAATAATATTTAGTGGAAGTTGGAGTAATGCTTGATACTCCTCTCCAGAAAAGGATGCCTCAGTATATAGCTCGATCTGTTCATATGTCGATCATGCACAAGATATTCCATATCTGAATAAGTCATAGATTCCACAAAGTATTTATGAATAAATCCCTTGCCAACCCAAGTCAATTATATGATAATGCATATTTCCAAAGTCAAATCATTTGGAAAATCATGCTGAAATATATGTAATCCATTAAACATTGAACCTCTCAAATTAGCATTATTCATAGCCTCAATAACCCCAACTCTCTCTCCATTTAAACTCAACGTACAAGCCCCAAATCCTAAGCTTAACTTTGATTCTCTCATCATAACATTATGTCAATAATGCAAAAATTGGCCAAAACCCCTAGCCTTGAGAACTCTCAATTCAAGATTATCCCGCAATCCAAGAAGTGAACCATTATACTTAAAACATAGAAATACAACAATAGAACATTAGATAATCTCTCCATTATTATTTCAACTTGCATTATAGAGCTTTGACAAGGAATAACCATACATTCTATGCTCAAGCAAGGATATGAAGAACAATCTTGCCCCTTGCTCCACCCTTCTCTTCTATACATTAGAAATGAAATAACCATCATTTTTTTAATGCTAACATTATTAACATTTCCAAATATTTTCTTATCTAACATGTTAGGCAAATATACCTTAGTTTTCTTGAAACATGTCAAAGGAAAAACTGGGAAACATTTTTGTCATGTGATTCAACTCCTCCTACACTGTAGTTAAGAAATGATATGCTCGCTATTTTAATTGGTTATCTCATATTTTTCACTGATCTAAGTCTAAGATGCTACACATTAACTTTCGTTATTGATCTAATTTAGAGTGTCAACAATAAATTAAACATTTCTCTGTTCAAAACTATCTCAAACCAAATATGTGATGAATGATGATGCTCCATGTTCCATATCTTCTCTCCCATCACAAGTAATAAGTGAAATGTTCATTATTGTTATTTTC
Organism: Pinus taeda; assembly: GCA_000404065.3. Taxonomy (NCBI): domain Eukaryota; kingdom Viridiplantae; phylum Streptophyta; class Pinopsida; order Pinales; family Pinaceae; genus Pinus; species Pinus taeda. The sequence goes on from APFE031358416.1 coordinate 124,160, forward strand.
ATCTCTACCACTAATCTACATTCACATAGATCATGTGTGCATGCTTTCAATTTGCAACTATTTTTCACAATTAGTTAACAAACTGCAACTTTTTCTTAACAACTATTGAAACCTATCTCACTCATAAACAAAGAATGTGAAGAATGATGTTGTATCTTGTTCCATGTCTTTTCTCTTACTACAGATAAGAAATAAAATGATCATTTATATAATTTCTCTTCTACAAATTCTATCATTTGTCAAAGACAATCTAGTAAAAATTCCTAAGCTATGAATATATAAAGCATAGAGTGTACCCAACTCATTGATTAACAATATCCAATATTATTTGTCCCACTCTTTACATTTAGAATCACTTAGAAATCATTTGTTATTATATCTATATTTATAGAGATTGAAAAATTTCACTATTATTTGTAACTGTGTGTAATAATATGATCACTCGTATCATTTTTTCTTCCATAAATTCTATCATTATACAAAGACAATTTAGTAATAATTCTCAAAATTCTCAAAATATAAAACATGATATCTTCCCAACTCATTGATACACAAAATGTAACTATTATTTGATGGTATATCGACATTTATAGTGACTATCAATCCTCACCATTATTTATCACTATCTACATTTCTATTTTCCACTATATATTCATTAGTGCCCGAAAATTCAAGTTTTCTCATTTTCAATAGAACAATTGTACACCTGACTCTCGATTATACAACAAAATTTATTATTTTTCCTTTCACATTAGAGCATGCAATAGCAATTGTCCTCCTTCAAAAGAACCAACAAGGATTGGGCCAACTTATGGCTTTCATCAATATGACTTTGTGGGGAAAAAATATGCTTTAGTCAAATCTTTGATATCTTTTAGGGATTATGTTTTACAATTTGAAATCATTCTTTACTTTCCCAACCCTACTGTTAAAGAAATGTTAATTCAACATGATTTTGAAGGATGATTAGGTAAGTGGGTTTCCAAGATTCAAGAATATAATATCTAATTAAAACCCACTAAAATTATCAAAGGATAGGGATTAGCCAAACTACTCACTGAGAAAAACTTTGAGGCCTTAGGTATTAATCAAATCTCATATGAGTCTGATTGTATAAATTGAAGGAGAAAGAAAGGATAAACAATCAGTTTTGTTGTTACCTGCTTAAATCACCCCTCCTATGGATGAAATGTTTTTCTTATCTAGCTGGTATGGAGACATCATTACCTACCTTCAAACTTTGCACTGACCAACTCATTTGAGCAAATCTCAAGCTCATTCACTAAAATTGAAATATGTAAAATATTGTATCATAGGTAATAAATTATACGGGAAAAGATCCAATAAAAATTATTTTATATTGTGTGCTTCCTGATGATATTGATTGTCTTATAATGCGACATCATAGTGGAGAATGTAGAGGACATTATGCATGGAAGACCGACACTCAAAAAATCTTAGAGTGTTTTTTATTGGGATACCTTGCTCTCCAAGGTGAATAAAAAGGTTAGGGTGTGTCATCAATGTCAAATTTTTGCTAGCAAGAAAAAATTAACAGGTCTTCCTTTAAGGCCCATTCAATCTGAAACACCATTTAAACAATGGCGTTTGGATTTTGTCAGGGAAATAAACCCTCACGTTAGTGGCCAACATTGTTGGATTCTAACTGCTACTGATTATTTCACAAAATGGGTGGAGGAAATACTCGTCAAACAACTAAATGATAAAAATGTATTGAAATTTCTCGATGAAAATATTTTATCTTGCTTTGGATGCCCTCGATGAATAGTCATGGATAATGCTAAGGCCTTCACCTTTGCATCTTTTCAAAGTTTTTGTGAAAATTAGAACATTTCCCTAGGACATTCAACAACCTCTTATCCTCGGGGAAGTGGGTTGGCCAAATTTACCAACAAAAATTTGATGAAAATTATTAAAAAATCCTTGGGGTCAAAGAAAAGAAACTAGGATACATAATTAAAATATGTTATTTCGGTTGACCGAATCAACACAAAAAGGTCTATAGGAACATCTCCTTTCCATATGGTTTATGGTATTGACGTCATCGTTCATGTTCGTTTAGGTTCTAAAATTATAAAATTGTTACAAGAAATAAATGAAGAACCGAATGACTTAGAGAGACGAATAAATGAAATTATCCATGTTCAACATTGTCATGAACATGTTTATGATAAAACAAACAAACATCAATAGAAAATGAAAAGGTTATTTGATAAGCGAGCTTGAGACAGGATTTTAGAGTCAGAGGATTAGGTACTTAAATGAGATAAAAAAAATGTGAAGAACTGTTATGAAACCAGCGCAAGAAAAGATAGAAATGATAGATGAATGCTTTAGAATTCAGCCTCTTCGAGGGAGCAACCTCCTTTACATTACATAAATGAACAATTCTTGGATGATTCAAATGAAAAGACCTCCTCTCTATATATA
>APFE031358416.1:129177-157437 GCA_000404065.3 Pinus taeda
ATACCTCTTAATACAACTTCCTTTCCTTCCATAGAAAATTTCATGAAAAGTTCTTGAAAATTAAAAGCTATTGTTCCTATTCCTTGGTCTATCAATCTCCTCTTGTTGCCTTGCTACACGTTCCTTTCCACCATTAAATTGAGACATGGATTTTCTTGTCAATTGATAGAAAATTCCCATCTCTCGGCCTATCAATCTCAACCCTTTCATATATGTTCCTTCTGCTGGACCTCTCTGGAAAGACGTGAATCTTCATGTCTTCTAATTGAGAAGTTTCCATCTCGACCTATGTCTCTTTGTCTTAGACCTCCATCTCTCAGCCTCTGCTTGGACCTCCAAGTGGCGAGATGATGTCACCATGTTGTCATGTGTCCTTCAATGGGTGGTGCCACACCATATGGTTTTGGTCCATTTGGACACCCAAAAACGTTGAATATGCAAGCCACATCTCCTCCACCTAGACTACCACATCATCTCGGGTAGATGTCATGTTGATGTCATCATTGCCATGTCATCTTGGGATGACATAACGTTGATATAATCTCAAGGTAAAGTCTTGTTGATGTCATCTTGGTCTCGGAACAGGCTGAGGCGAGACATAAAAATTTATGGTACTTAATGGAAAAATTCTTGTCTTTCCCTTTGTTTATCTCAAGACCTCAGGACAATGTATATAATCCACCAATATAAAAAGGGTTGGGGCGCAACTATTTACGTTATGTTGTGAATTCCACTTATCCCTCCTAAGATTTATACTTTACTAAAATAAATTTGTTAACAAACACAATATTTTTAAGGAATTGCTGTCACTTCTATAACACCCTCCAAAATTTTGGCCTGCACCAAATTTCAGAGCCTAGCTTAGCCTCTCTTGTTGTCATCATAGACATTGACGTCCATTCCATGTGTTTTCTTTAAGTGTTTTGGTCCCTTTTGCAAGAAAGGAAAAATACAGTATTTTCGCATGTTAGTTATCACATAATTTGTAGAAGCTCATTTTGGTGGTTTCAAAGGGTTATCTTTGTTGGCATGAGTTGATCTAACCATGTAAATGTTCATGGCACTCATTCCCAAAGTTTTAAGCATTGTTGCACAAGTGTCGTCACAGTGGTCACGAAGTGTACCTTTGGTGTTGCACTAAGCGAAATGTGTTGTTTATGTGTTACAAATGATCTATGTTGTTGTGTCTTCAAGTGTTTAAGTGTGGTCATATTCAAGTCATATCATTGATCACATCAGTCCACTGACCCCACACTTAGCCAATTTTCAAAAACTTCCCAGCAACTTAAGCTCATCCGACCTTCCCCAACTACGCATTCCATAGTTCCAACCCTCAAGATGCAACCTTCTCCCTTGTAACTTTGTAATATACAGTCCCTGCCTCCCAGGAATACTGATTGTGCAGCTCCAGTGCTCAATCCTGGACTTTAGCCCCTCGAATTGCCTAATCTAGCCCTCTAGCCCGGCCTTAACTATGCATTGCGCAGTCTCTGAGCTCAAGATCAACCCTTGAGCTCTTGAGCTATGAAATTTCATAGTCACCCAACCTCCTTTTCCTCCTAGATCTGCACAATGGGTTGAACCAGTGCCCATCCCCTCATCTTATCACAGTGATCTCCCGGACTGCGTAGTTTCCTTCCTCAATCTAGTGTCGGCTGAACATTCTGTAGTATCAACGCTCAAGCTACACCCCTGAGCTCTTGAAATGAGAAATTGTGTAGTCACTGAGCCTCTCTCCTAGCTTGTAGGTTGGTTTCGGCTCAATAGGTGGATCAACATGTGCCATCTTAGAATAGGGGTTTTATCGGACTGATGTCGTCTCATCATGAGTGAATTGGAGATGAAGGTACTCTATCATACCATGAAAAGATGATGAAGAAAGAGATGGAGAAGGGAAACATACTGAAATACACCTGTGTAGCTGATCAATCAAGAGAAGACAAAAGGGACACCAATTTGTAGCCACAACTCAATACTTGATATCATTAAAGACTCCTTACCTCTAACCTATAAGGACGTGGATAGAAGAGCATCCTCAAGAAGACATGTAGCAAGAAACAACAAAAGTGGTTTGACATTGCCATTCCATCAAGCAGTCCATGTTAGCAGTGTCATGTTATGGGTTGTAATATGCCACATCATCATTGTGGCTTATGTAATTATCTATTAAAAATGGATTGTAAAGTGGAATTTCAAAGAACACATTCAAAATATGAAGAGTCATGTAAAGTAAAAAAGTCATAGGAAGTCAAAGAGTCACGATGCTAGTCAAAGAGTCACAAGGAAGGTGAAGCATCACCTCATTGGTTATATATACACCCTCATTGTATGAGGAAAGGACTTTTCACCTTGGCTCCTTCGACAAATCATTAGAGAGACAAGTTAGTTCTTTTGAGGAGCAAGGAGTGGCCCCAATGCTCCACTATTGGAGCTAGTGGTGCTTATTGTATATATGTGTCATGGAAATTATACTTAATATAAGAAGCCTCATGGCCAACATGTTCTTCATGCATGGATTATGAATATTTGTAAGACTATTCTGTGGATGTTTGTAATTCATGTTTTCTTTCATCTGTGCTAAACTAGTTGAACTAATTTAGTTATTTTAGTACTTATCATATTGAGAATGTGCTGTAATGGTTACTATTGCTGTCACAATCTTGTGGACTATTCAATTGGATATTAGACATATCTCTCTTGTTGATTGGTTGTATTGACTGTCGCATATTTTTGGACTATTGTACTAGATTTTAGATGGATCCTTCTTGGTTATGTGTGTCTCTACTAGGTTGGTACTATTATCTCTCTCTCAAAGGCTCACTATCTTTTCTCCCTCCGGAGTAGGAGAACCTTGACACTTACAGCCAAACACTCACTAGGCACACTCACTTGTTTTTCGAAGGCACATTTCATTCCTCTCTCTTGCTGATAGTTATAGCCAAGGCAAATATTTAAGAAACCGGTAATTGAGCCATATTCCGAATGGGGCTCCTATCCCAAACAATGTGAGGTCTAATTAGGACCACATATCAAGGAGACCCCTTAAATGTTGGTAGGTCCATCACCGTTAAAATTTATGGCGCTAGAAGGAGGGAAGCCAAAATTTTATTTCTGATAACCTCACCCACCTAAATACTACTTCCTTCGGTCAAGGCAGTAATATCCCCAACACCTCTCCCGCATATTCTTGAAGTTGGTAATCCTTCTCAGCTCGAGACCAGATTTGGGCTATTCGCCCTATCACCTGTAAGTTTGAAAGAGCTATTGGATTGATACCAGAAGTTCATAATCTTCCATATTTCCCAAAGAAAATACCAACCACCCCCACTAGGATAGTGTTTTCAACAGTTGAATATTTGGTTCTCACCACCCTTGAAGAGTTAGCAGACTCTGAAGAGGATGAAGAAAAGCTAGAGTAGCCTTCATCCTTCAACAGTGGTGATGATGATAACGTGGTACTCTAGGACGATATTTTTTGTGGGTTAAGCAATGAAGAAGAAGAAGACCAATTAGATTCTGATGAAGAGGGGGAAAATAGTGACGAAGACATGGTGGACCAAGATTTGGGCTGGATGGCTTATGGCCCACTTGCACTGCTAGGTGTGTTACATAAAATGCTGAGGCACCTGGAGAAGCTGTTAACGAAGTATGACCCTAACAAAGCAATGAAGGCAGTGGACCACCTGAACAACTTTTACCTGCATCTGCAAATGCTTAAGGTACATTACGATGACTTTGCATGTAGATTTTTCCCATGTACCTTAGATGGCAGAGTAGTTGTATGGTATCACAAACTTCCTCTGAATTCGATCCATAGTTGGAGGGGTTTTAAGAAACTGTTTCTTGAGAAACACGCTAATGATAAAACTCCCGCCATGCTTTTAATAGAGCTGGGTAGTCTTAAGATAGAGCAGAAAGAAAAAGTGAAATATTTCAATCAAATGTTTAATATTATCTTGAATAGATTTATGGCAAACACGAAATTTCATGACTCCATCACCATCGATTATTTTACATCTTCCTTACCAACAAGCATTGCGCAATTCGTGAAAAGAACTGCGAAGCCAAATTTGGCTGAAAATTTTTAGGAAACAATTCATTAGGGAAGTTTTGACGTCTAAAATGGATCTCCTAAGCATTAGGGTATTTTTGAGGTCTAAAATGGGCCTCCTAAGGAAATTATAAAATAATAGTGGAAATAATAAGATAAGATTATATTACATCATCAAATTTTAAAGGAAAAAAAGAAAAAAAGAAAAAACTATTTTTTCAACTCGGATTTTCAAATTATCTCCTTATGGGTTTACTCAAATTTCGAGCGGAAACACTCGTTGGATGCAAAATTTGATTCCTCATCTAAGGAGTACCCATGTTTCATACTTTTGATGGACCCTACTACAAAAAATATGAGAAATACATGAAAAATGTGATTGCAATCATGTTTTTTCACGTATTTCTCAATTTTCATGTAGCAAGGTCCATCGAAAGTATGCAACATGGATACTCCTTGGATGATGAATTAAATTTTACATCCAACCAGTGCTTACCGCTCAAAATTTGAGTAAAACTTTAGGGAGATAAGTTGAAAATACGAGCTGAAAAAGTAGTTTTATTATTTTATTAATTTTTAATATTTTTACTTTTTTACTCTAAAAATGGTGAATCATCCACCATGATTGACATCATCATCTTGAATCCTACTAGTTCTTATAAAGTTTATTTTGGTTGTACATTTTTCTTAAGAGCCCCATTTTAGACCTCAAAATTCCCCTAATGAAATTATAAAATAATAATGGAAATAATAAAATAAGATTATATTACATCATCAAATTTTAGAGGGGAAAAAGAAAAAACTATTTTTTCAACTCGTATTCTCAGCTTATCTCCTTATGGGTTTACTCAAATCTCAAGCGGAAACACTTGTTAGATGCATAATTTGATTCGTCATCCAAGGAGTACCCATGGTGCATACTTTTGATGGACACTGCTATGTGGAAAATTAGAAATACATGAAAAAAGTGATTGCAATCATGTTCTTTCATGTATTTCTCTTTTTTCGTGTAGCAGGGTTCATCAAAAGTATGTAACATGGGTACTCTTTAGATGAAGAATTAAATTTTGCATCCAACAAGTACTCCCACTAGAAATTTGAGTAAACCCTTATAGAGATAAGTTGAAAATACAAGTTGAAAAAATAGTTTTATTATTTTATTATTTTTTAATCTTTTTACTCAAAAAATGGTGAATCATCCCCCATGGTTGACATCATCATCTTGAATCCTATTGGTTCTTATAAAGTTTATTTTGGTTGTACATTTTTCTTAGGAGGCCTATTTTAGACCTCAAAATTCCCCTAATGGTAATTGAAAAGGACTTGAGTGCAATTGGAGTCATCAGAAATGAATAATCGATGAAGAACTCCAAAGACACGAGTAAAAGGTCTAAGGTATTTGTAAGCAAGGTCAGGAGAAAGAAACACCTGATCTTGAGAGCTTGACCAACACTATCAAGTCTCTGTACAATGATCTAGCAGAATTGAAACAAAGGTTAAGAGAGACCACTGTGAGTATCAAGCCTCCTAGATTCAACATTCCGAGAAGGGTTGCTAACTCTGACAATAGTGGCAACTAGTCAACCAAGTCTGCCAAAGCTCGAATGTTGTGTTGAATGTTGAAAGTATGGGCATGGATCAATATTGTTCGTTTCACCAAGAGTATCATTTAGAAAAGACATGAACACAATGGAATGACAACATGAATGCTCTTGTTGCACACATTATTGGATTTTAGATGAGCAGGTTGAGCCCGTGGAAGAGAAGGAAGAGAATGTTGTAGCCAAAGAAACTGCGAATGTGAGACATGTAGTAAACACACTCAGTTGTTTTTCCGCAGTTGAGAGAAAGAGTGTCAAAGAACAACCACTAAGTAAGGCCTCAACTCAACATAAGAACACTTTATACAACTTGAGAAGCCAAGGGTCGGCCTCCACACAAGAGTTGACCAAGCATAAGTTGTAGGAGAATTCGTTGAGGAAGATCGCACCGCCCGTCAACTCATCCTGGAAACTTAGAGTTAGTTTGGCAATGCGGCTACAAGGAAAATTACTTCTACGAACATAAAAAGTAATCCCATCGTTCTGGAAGTAGCAAATAAAGTAACTCTTCCAGACGCTTCTACAATGTCTCCCACACTGGATTATAACATAGTTGATGAGATGAAGAAAGCTTGTGAGAATATTTCACTCTTCGAACTGAAGAAGATCGCAAACCGAGTGACATTGCTTCTTCACAGAAGGGATATGGTATGTCCTCTTTTTCCCTCGAATCTGTACTTAATGCTTTAACATTAGATGCAAACACAATCTACCCTCCATTTTTGCTAACATTCGAAATTTTTAATTATAATGTGCACAATTGCTTAGTTGATTCTGGTGCATCTGTAAACGTAATGTATTTATTGATAGTAAAGAAAATCAATGCAAAATGGGATAAAAAATATGCACGAACCATTCAGTTGGAAAAGGCTTTTGTCCAAGCAATTGGTGAGCTAACAAATGTGCTTATCTTCTTATCATCTGACCAACGGGTTCACCATTGTATAAATATAGTAATTGTGGACATTTTTGAAGCATACGGTGTATTGTTGAGCAGAGACTGGTCCAACAAGTTATAGGGGTATTTAACTACAGACTGGTCACATTTGTGGCTTCCGTACAAGGGCAGGAACAATAAGATCTAGCTGAACTTAGAGTGATACATGAAACACATGGCTGCACCCTTCAAAGTTAAGAATGAGCTAATGGCTTTCGCAGATCTTATATTTGGAAATTGCTTTATTGAAACTGATCTAGGGTGATATCTTGCTCAACCATCCCCAGTCCCACCTCACACATAGTTCGAGCTCCTTCCTAGTCCAACTGGTGAAAATGATATTTGTACAGTTAGTAATAGTAATAATAGTAGTACTAGTGCAATACATAGTCCTTGTACAAAAGATGTTTGGACATTATATTTTGATGGTTTTAAGACATAGGAGGGATTTGGAGCTGGTTGTGTTTTAATAGAATCGCGACAGAGGAAACATATAATATTCAGCCGCTTGGAATTTGAGTGCACCAATAACACTGTGGAATATGAAGCACTCACCTTGGGTTTGTAAAGAGCCATTGACCTCAATGTTGCAATCCTCAAAGGAGTAGGTGACTCAAAAATTGTCATACGAAAGGTACATGATACTATTCAAAGCATGTCATCTCATGTAAATGGGTATCAACAAGAGGTATGACATTTGATTTCTCATTTCCAAATTTTCAATATTATTTATGTTCCTAGAATGTGTAACACAACTGCATATGCATTAGAAAATTCCACTGTTAGGTTGTAAATGCTAAGGGGCGTTTTTTATCTAGAGATTCTCTATAAACCATCTGTCCTTAAAAATATAACTGAATTACACATTTTTAATGCTGACCAACATATAATGTCCTTTATGGTGAACACTGTTGTATTCAAGGATGAACTTATCAACAAAGACGAGCATGAGAAAGCATTGTAGGATGCATCCCACGCAAACAAGAAAAACCCCATGCCAAAAGGCATGGTATCACTTGAGAAGTTGTATGACATACATAATCACTGTCGAGGGTGTTGTAGTTGCTATAACTACCCTCCAAAATTTTGCCTATGCTTTGTTTTGGATCCTCCCTCCTAAATCATAGCAGCTTATCTCGCACTGTCCTAGGTACTTATGCTTTCATTAAGATTTATATTTTTCTTTATGGCTTGTATTTGCTTACTTGATTTTATGTCTAACCCACAAGATGATCTCTTGACTTGGTTTCAACCAGGTTCTAGGCTTGCCTTAGTGAAATGTGAAATCCTTGAGGGCATCAAACCTTGCTCTTGGGAACTGCGTAGTCCAAGCTAGCAGTGAGCCTTCAGCTGAAAAAATGCATAGAGCATGAGAGGAAACTAGAGCCACTCAGCCCATAAATTGTGCCAAAGGCTTTCACTCAGCAACTGCCCGATGCATGAGCTAGTGAGTTGCCTAGTTCTCCTTGAAATTGTGCAATCTATTTGAGCATGAATGGCATATTTTCATGAAAAATAAAAAGAAAAAAAATGAAAAAGCATCGCTAGAAAATAGGAATATATTTTTAGCAGTCTGGAGGTGGAACTTGAGTTATTTTGAAAACTATCGCCAAGTGTCACTCTTTCCTAGATTTTTGGCCTTCACGTCATAAACCCTAAATCGACCCAATATATTTAATGGATGCTTCTAGAGCTCATTTTCACATTTAATCTTGGAGCTCTGGCATTCCCAATGAGATCTAGAAACCTTTGGCATAGTGGTCGCAACTTTTCTAGGAAAGTCTTGCTTTTCCAGTCTTTTGCTGCTTCTTCTGTCGCTTTTGTTTACTTGGCTTGTGAGAGTGTTGTTTTACCCAATTTATTGAACAACCAATGGCATTTTGATTTCTTTTGCCTTGTAGAAGTGTTGTTTTAAGTTTTTCATTGCCTTTCTCGAGTGTTGTATGCATCACCCAATTTTTGCACTAACGGTCACTGTTGTGACGACTCTCTCCACAAGCTTCATTTTTCTTCAGCTTGATTGATTCCTACATTTTTTTTGTTTGCATGCATTATCATTCACTCATATCTACACCAACCATCATTCCATCCTTTAGATATGCTCGTTTTCATGTTCCCATTGGGCATATCTAGGCTTCCTTGGCCCAAATCTTGCTCCTCCCTGACATGCACTGCACATTTCTAGATCCCAAGGCTCTGTCTTTGCTCCAGAAAATTGTATAGAGGCTGCCAAGGCCTAGCTCCAATTGGGAACTGCATAGTTCTAGGAGCTAGTCTTGAGCCATGGCCACCGAAATTTCATAATGCGCAGTCCCAGCTAGCCTAAGCCAGAATGAATTACGCATTGCATAGTTCTGGTCAGCAACGCCTTCCTGCTGGAAGTTGGGTCTGCGCAATGCGCAGAACTAGTTGGCAGTCAATCACATTTGAGATTTAGAATTAATTCTTCCTAGCAATTGCTGAGTTTGTTTATTGGTATGTTCTTGAAGTAATTTTGGTTTCAAGATAACATTTTCATGCCATGAGTGTCCTCTTGGTTTCCAGGTACAACCGTTGTTGAGTAGCTCTCCAGCAGTACATGTAACATGGCTTCCAAGAAATTTACATCAATGGATGCTGTTGAGAGTAGCACTGGGGAAGCAGTTGAGCAGGTGTCAGTGAATTTTTTAGTCTATGCAGACACTCAACTGTTCATTGAGAAGCGAATGAAGATAACATGGCAAGAAATCAAGGATATATTTGCAGGGTACTTCAAGGAAGATCTAGAAGATTGACAGGTCTATGCCAATATCCATTGGTCATTCTTACATAAGGTTGCGTGTAGGTACCCCACCTTCCCATGTGTGAACATCATCCATTGGATTGTCTCACATACATATCCTGAGACTATGACATTGAGCAGTGCCAGTGGAAGACAACTTGCTACCTTCAGGACGAAGATCTATCATTAGATGTATAACTTACCTAAGTAGGTGAACCAAATGGATGCACTTTTCTATGCCACCCACATCTATGTGAACACCTGAGACATCATAAAGCGTTGGGGGAAAGATCCATTCATATTGACACCCACTCATGTTTACAAGATTAAGTCACTCATAAAGGCCTTCCAACTCTTGATCATCTTTGCATGCTTATTGTATGCTCAAGAGAGCACGAATACCTTTTCATATAATTGGTTGGTTGGGTTGGACCAGTTGGTGAATGATGGAAGGCCATTCAACTGGTCAGATCTGTTGGCTCTTCAGTTGAAATTCCATGTGCCTAATGCCCGAAATGTGCCCAAGGATGAGGAAGCGATATTATACATGCCGCGTATCTACTTCATGCATTTGTCCTCAACATCAATTTCCTGGCATGGGTTGTACACGAACACCATCAGAGACTGCTGTCAAAATTTATTGCAAGTTGCTTTTCGATTGCAGCTAGCAAGGAGTTATGGCGAGGCTGACTGGCCATTTCATTACCCTGGTGTACAAGTTGATATTTGAATAGGATCCACCTTGCATGTACCAAGAAGTGATGGATGCAATACTTAACATTACAGATTGGTATGCCTCACCCGATGGTACATTCATTAGGATTTTTCACAGAGAGAAACTTCCACATGTTCTACCAAGGTTTGCCACAGACAAATTGGTCATATAAGAGGTTGCATATCACATATCCATAGTGTTATCAGCATAGATGCATAGGAGGAAGAAGGCACCATGGCCCACTCTTCCTTTGTGGATTGGATTGTATGACATTAAGAGCTTAAAGGATGTGGATGCAGAAGCTAAGGAGATATAAAAATTCGAGTTCGGCACAAGCGATTACAATCCGTGTGATCCTTATGATATTTGCAACAACCATTGTGTGAAGGTGTATTATCCATGGATCGATGGGGCATGTCATTGGGTAGAGGAGGGCCCTTGGAGGTACTGTTACAACTCCTCCAAACTCAATGAACTGATTAGTATAGCCACATCATGGAAAGCTGCTATGTAGGCAACAACACCGCATGAAGCAACAACAAAAGCAACAATTAGTAGCAAATTAGCATAGGAAAAGGGTAAGAGGAAGATTGTCAAGAAACCAGAGGCTGAGCTAAGCTACAAGTTCAAAGAAGATCCTCTCGTTGAGAAAGAAACTTTGGCAATGGAGGCAAAGAGGTAGCAACACATAAAGAGAGCAGAGCAAAGAAAGAGAGAAAAACAAAGGTTGGAGGAATCATAAAGGAAGCCGCAAGAAACAAAGAAGAAGTTCAAAGAAGAGAAAGAGCTAAGAAGGAGAGAGAGCGAAGAAAAGCAGAAATAGGAACAAGAAGAAGGGAAAGGCACAATGAAAGAGCAAACTATGCCCATACAGGATGAGGAGTCAGAACAACCAGAAGATGAATAAGAGGGTGAGAAGATGTAGGATCAGGAACTTGCTCAACAGATTGAACAAATGGTTGAAGTAATAGACATGGAGTTGACAAAGGAGCCACAAGACTAAGATATCGACCTCATGCCGACTCGAGGTCACCCCTCAGTCTCCACCACCTCCACTATTAGAATCAATCTCGAGTGAGAAAGGAGGGGTTATCCTCCTTGGTGATGATACGGTGATGGATGTGTATAATATATCATGTAATGAGTTACAAAAAAAGATTGTACAGGTGTAGAAAAAACATTTTCTTGATGATCACGTGTCACCTGCATTTATGAAGGAAAGGGTGATAGTGTCAGATGTCAAAAAGCATCCAACTGCCACGGTCGATGCCACTATGGCTTATGCAGGAGCCACGAGCTCAATTGTCAAGTTCATGTTAGAAGAGAATGAACAAATGGAAAAGAAATTGTAAGCGGCGAGGAAAAAGGTAGAACAATCCGCAGGATACACAATGACAGAGATGAGGAAAGCAATACTTGCTGAAGTATCAACTCTTGAGGCCACCATGCGGAAACTCTATGAAAAATTTGTCATTGTGCATAAGGTGATTATCCATCTCTATGAGCATAAATATTATCCAAAATCTGAAGGACATACATGATGTTATCGCCCATGTGCAAGAATGGACATTGTGGTACAAGGGAGCCCTGCTTCACTTGCCTAAAATGTTGAAGCCTCTAATAGAGCTAGACAAAGAAAAGATCCAGATGTTGATCCATAAATATGAGCAGCTTGCCCCAGTTGTTAGTAGCATGCATGTTTCCTATGCATGGTTGTTTACGAGCTTGGATATCATGGTGAGAATACACAAGATCTCATCAATCGGTTCCCTCACCACAGCTATTGAGAAGAACCAAGTTTGGCTAAAGGTCGATAGGTACATGGAGAAGCTAAGGAGAGAGGTCACCAATGATGACTTGGAGCCGAGCATAGAAAACATGCAAAAGTAAATTGGTGGTCCTGCTGTACTAAAGACCATGCTATGTATGATTCATGATGAGTTGGACAGGGGTTCCAAGAGCATATATCTAGAAGCTATGGAGGCAAGAGTTTGTTTCCAGAAAGACATCACCAAGTAGTTTGGGGACACCATAGCACAATACCAATCTTGGTATCAGTTCATCACCGAGGATCATCAAGAGGATGTTGCCGAGTTGGTCTTTCCCCAAACTTCTGAGTCATAATGTTTTGTCTTGTTAGGCTGACTTTAGCCTATTTTGTCTCACATGGGTATATGTGGAAAATGCATATTATTTGTAAATATATTGTAAGTGAAATTCCAAGTGTCATTAGTGGATTGTGAACAATCACTATGTAATGTAAAGAAGTTGAAGAGTCATGAGGGTAGTCAAAGAGTCAAAGGGGTAATGTCAACGGTCACCCCACCCTTTGTTATAAATAGAACCTCATAACTCATAGAACTAGCTTTTGGGAGACAAGATTCTGGCTAGGATTAGGCTTAGAGAAGGCTTGGGAGTATTATGACGAGCCTTGGCTTCTCCATAGCGTAGAGAGAGTATAATTATTTGGGGAAGAGGGTGTTCATGAATGTAATGTTGCACTATTGGGTCTAGTGGCTGTCAATGGTGTCTGTATGGATGGAACTCTCATTTATAATAATAATAACTGAGCCAAAACGCTTTCATGCATATGTGTTATTGTAGTTAGACTATTCCAGTTGCTTTAGCAATGTATGTTGTTTAACTTACACATTTTCTTATGAACTACTTTGCATGCAATTGTATGAATCTTGTTGAATGTGTGTTGTTGGATTAACCCGTCACTTTGGTTTGTGGACTATTCCACTTCCAGCTTGTGATGTCATTAAACCCATGTGTTTCTTTCAGGCAACGTACTATTACAAGCTTCTAAGGGGCACATTTCCTTTTCCCCTCCGTGTGTTAGAACCCTGGATGTGTCTCACTTGACTCGCTGCAAGGTCACACACTTTCTTCCAACCAAAGTTATCATACTTACCTCTACATGCTAATGTGGTCAAGGCACTACATTACCACCCACTTCTCAGACTCCTACTCCAGACGGTTTAAGGTCTAGTTGGAGCTTCTTACCAGGGAGATCCCCTTGAATGTTGGCAGGTCCAACACGTCAAAATTTCTGGCACTAGGATGGCCAAATGAAAAGTTGAGCCCTCAAAGTTTGTTTTGAATCTTTGCACATCATTCATGACTTACATCGCAATCTCAACCCTGCCATGTTTTTCTCATGCTCATGATTTTGAAGTGTCAGAGGATGTCATATATGACTTTTCACAACTTAAATATGATGGTGAAAGTGGAGAGTCCCTGTTAATTCACACAATTTCCTTTTGGGTTTTTGTGACAAGAATAAAGTCCCCTCAAATGACATTGTCTGTTGGTTGTTCACTTACACGTTCAAAGGGCGCGTTAAGAAATGGTGTCTCACATTGCCCGTAACCTCTATACACTCTTTCAACCACATGATCAGAGAGTTAGGTCATGTTTTCTTCTTTTATGATTGAAAATAACTCAATCACAAAATTTTAAAATTACGCAAAGCACCTGACGATTCTATTGCATAGTTTTATGATCACTTCCATCATTACTATTTTGAATTTCTGGAAGATGAAGTTGATTGGACATTTTTGATTAAAATATTTCAGTATCTGTTTCACATATCAGAGAATCCACATGAGTTAGAATCTTTCGAACCTCTCCCAGCATACCTCGGTGTTAGAGCTTCTAAATCTAAGGGAGACAAGGTAGTAGGTCCCAAGTGACCCTCCGTCCCCTTCTCACCAAACAAATCTGGCTCCGCAGGATGAGGTGGGAGAAGTTGCGAACCCACTTGTTGAATTGTCACCATCTCCTCCTACCCCACCCGCTCTCGATTTCTGCACAGATTTGGACTGCAATCCTGATGGATGTCACGTGGTATCATTTTCTTAGCCTCCATCCTTTTTTTATGTTGGTCCTTCAGATTTTGGTGTGTTGTGTTCATCCATTTAGGAGTCTACATGTGATGTTCACGAGGATCAATTGTGGATGGAGTTGATGATGGGAATCCAACCTGCGGTATCATTTTTGATGACTATGTGTGGGAATCTGAACAAGACGCTTCAGTGAAGGATGACCTCCTTCTGTCCGCACCTCGTTCGTTGTATCCTAACATCTTTTGCAATTCTAGCATTTTTTATTTTTCTTGTGAAAATTTATCCCCAGATGTTACCACTTCAAATCATTCAAGAAAAGCACAAGATGTCAGTATGTCATTTGATTACAAAGAGGACAAATATTTCTTCCCGAGTCCACCTGATCTTTCATCTTTAATTTCTGGAAATTCAGAGGGTGAAAGTTTTTGTTTTTCATCACCCCCTCTATATGATTCGTCAGATCATGAGGATGCCGATGTACATCTCGAATTTTTTGATCGTGGTTGTCTTGATCTTTTCACTCATTCATTTGACACGATTTTGATTCACCTGTTATTGATATTTCTAAGCCACCGGTATTTAATGATCCATCTTCTGATGAAGTGGAAACCCCTCAATCTATCGAGGCACTTCAGCCCGAGATGATGGTTATGTCAGGTTCTTGTAGCCATGTGGTCAATTCCACTTCTGATAAGAATTTTTTTGAATATACCTAGCCTCCTCATCACTCTCTTGTTTACTTTGAAAATAAATTTAGTTTACAGATTTCGCATCCTCCACCTAAATCACACGATCCTATTGCTCGTGCATTGGATGAGTCATACGTAGCAAGCCCTATTGCAAAACAAAATTTTTCTTCTTTCTTCATGTTTTCACGTTTTTCAAGCTCAAAAGTGTGTACATGCTCGTCATCCACACACAATGTGACACAACACAATGATATGTCTATAGAGTGCCTTTCATGTGCTTTCAATCTTTTCTTTTCTGTAGATGCTTTCAAACTTCGAACATTCTAGTTTGGATTGTTTTATCTTTCTTGTCTATTGATTTGCCTGAGTATCTTTCTTATTAGTCATGCCATCACTTACATGGGTCAACCAATGCACCGATGGATGCATTGGAAAGATCACTTCATGTGAGTAGGCCCATGCTCTAATTAACTTAGGAGTAGGAGTAGTGTTTTCTTTCCTGTTTTAATTTTTCTTACTTGATTTCGCTTTCATTTAACTTCTTTACTTTTCATGTTTGTTTGTTTATGCCCCTGTAGGATTAGTTTCCGCATGAAACCATGTTTGGATTTTGAGATAAGCAAGGTGAAATACAAGAGAACTTGTACAACTATCAGCATTTGGTTATTTGCCTATTCCCTCTATTTATGAAGATCTTGCGTTTCTTCAAGCCAATGATACCCTGATGGAAACTATGTTCCTTTCAGAGCGAGTCTTGGTGAAATCACAACGCTTGAACTTTAAAGTAGTACCACCTACTCTAATCAATTTTCTATATTCGGTTAACACTTGTCAACTCAGTCAAGTGGAGTAAGGTAAAGGGGAAAAACCTTAACAAGTATGTCAGAGGTATATATATAAACATCCTTCTTTGAAGGGACAACCTCTTCTACTCTCAATAAGTTGGGATCCCTCTTCTACCTCATGAAATAAATAAGTGCCTATGCACAATTATTTGAAAATGAAAAATGAAATGAAAAAATAAATAAAGGTGAAAGAAGAGAAAGGCTTCCTACACAGAGAGGTGAAGAAAGTAACTCCGCCGGAGTACTGTCCATGCTCACTGGAAGTGGAGCAATGCTTGTGTTCCTGAAGTGACCCAGTCGCGGTACTGTCTAGACCTATTGGCAGCAGAGAAACACCAAAGATGAAACTAAAACTCTGACAGTCTATATTACTTGTGCATCAACATACCCCTCATCCCCAATCGAAACAAATCAGTTGACTTGGCTTGGTATGTGTGTCGCTGATAAAAGAGAATGGTAAGGACTACATCTTTAACTCAAGCTAGTGAAGAAGCCATGACGTTCAAAGAATTGAACAATACTTCAAGAGGAGTTAGGTTTTCTTTACATGAGACAAGGTCCATACAGAGAGCTTGAGTTCTACCAGCGTGTCACCAATATTGTAGCGACTACAACCACCCTCCATGTTGGGTGTGGAGCCTGATTATCTTCTTTATTCAGAGGTATCACCGCATTGGACCCCAATTCATAATGTTGCGGCAACGTTGCCCGTAATATTTGCACTGCAAGGGGGGTCCAGGGGGGCGACAACGATCTTTAGGAGCCCCCCTAGGCGGGGGATCATGGGCAGCGCCACCGAAGCTAAAAATTGATGTAAAATTGCCTTGTAAAATGTTGTAATTTCACAGTCAATTTGGGTCTTTCATTAGGTGGAGATCTGACGGTAGAAGTTATGTTTAATTTAGGGTTTTTTCCCTAGAAGGAAACCCCTCACTATATATGAGGGAATTGTATTGTGTCTATGTAGATCTATATTCTGAGTTAGAAATAGAGAGGAGATTGTGTGAGAGCGAAGAAGGAATTACATCGGATTTGCTATAGGTTGTATCTCTTCAATTTGCTGGATAATATAAAAGGAATGACTAACTGTTTCCTGTGGATGTAGCCCAAATTGGGTGAACCACGTATATCTGTGTCTCTCTTGTTTTATGTGTTTATATTTCTGAAATATATTTTATGTGTTCCATTGCTCTATAATATATAATTTTCTAACACTCCAAAATGTTGCCTCCCTCCTAAATCACAACAACTTATCTCACACTTTCCCAGGTACTTTTGCTTTCATTAAGCTTTATATTTTTCTTTATGGATTGTGTTTTCTTTCTTGATTTTCTATCTAACCCACAAGCCAATCTCTTGACTTTGTTTCAACCCGATATAGGCTTGCCTTAGTGAACTGCGCAATCCTTGAGGGAAACCAACCTTGCTCTCGGGAATTACGCAGTCCAAGCCAGCAATGAGCCTTCAGCTCTAGAATTGCATAGAGCCAGCTAACAATTTTCCATTAGCCGAAAAACTACGCAGACCATCAGAGGCAGCCATAGCCACTCAACCCACCAAATGTCGTTTTTCCCTAAATTTTTGGCCTTCGCGTCATAAACCCTAAATTGACCCAATCTATTTAATGGACACTACCAAAACTCATTTACACATTTGATCTTGGATATATGGCATTCCTAAGGAGATCTAGGAACCTTCAGCAAGGTAAGTCTTGCTTTTCTAGTCTTTTGCTGCTTTTTTTGTTGCTTTTGTTTGCTTGGCTTATGAGAGTGTTGTTTTATTCATTTTATTGAATGACCATTGGAAATTTTATTTCTTTTAGTTTGTAAAGGTGTTGTTTTAAGTTTTTCATTGCCTTTCCCAAGCGTTTCATGCATCACCCAGTTTTTGCACTAACGGTCATTGTTGCGACGACTCTCTCCACAAGCTTCGTTGTTCATTAGTTTGATTGATTCTTGCACTCATTTTTTTGCATGCATAATCATTCAATCAAATCTAGACCAAACATCATTCCCTCCTTTATATCTTCTCATTTTCATGTTGCCATTTGGTAGATCTAGGCTTCCTTGGCCCACATCTTGCTCCTCCCCAACATGCACTGCGCATTTATGGATCTCAAGGCTTTGCCTTGGCTCCATAAAATTGCCCAGAGGTTGCCAGGATCTAGTTCCAATTGCACACAGGGCAATTCCAGGGGCCATTCCTAAGCCATGGCCACTAGGATTTCACAATGCGTAGTCCCAACCAACCTAAGCTAGACTGAACTGCACATTGCGTAGTTCCAGTTAGTAGCACCTCCCCACTAGCAGCTAAGACTACAAAATTCGTAGAGCCTGCTGGCAGTTAGTCACCTCTGAGATCCATAATTGCACAACACTTCCCATCACTTGCCTAGTTTGTTGCTTGGTCTGTTCTTGAAGCTCTTTTAGTTTCAAGCTAACATTTGCATGCCATGAGTGTCCTCTCTGTCTCCAGGTACAACAGTTGTTGAGCAGCTCTCCAACAATACATGTAACATGGCTTCCAAGAAAGTTGCATCAATGTATACTATCGAGAGTAGCACTAGGGAAGAAGTTGAGCAGGTGTCAATGAATTTTACAGTCTATGCAGACATTCAAATGTTCATTGAGAAGGGCATGAAGATAACATGGCAAGAAATCAAGGATATATTTGCAAGGGACTTCAAGGAAGATCCAGAAGATTGGTAGGTCTATGTCAATATCCACTGGTCATGCTTACATAAGGTTGCATGTAGGTACCCCACATTCCCATGTGTGAAAATCATCCATCGGATTGTCTCACATACAGATCCTAAGACTATGACATTAAGTAGTTCTAGTGGAACACAACCTTCTACCTTTAGGACGAAGAACTATCATCAGATGTATCACTTACCTCAGTCAGTAAACCACATGGATGCACTTTTCTATGCCACCCAAAGATATGTGAACACCCGAGACATCATAAAGCGTTGTGTGAAATATCAGTGGAAGTTCATATCAACACCCACTCATGTTTACAAGAATAAGTCACTAAGAAAGGCCTACCGACTATTGATCATATTTGCATGCCGATTGTATCGTCAAGAGAGCATGGAGACCTTTCCGCAGAGTAGGGTGTTTGGGTTGCACCAATTGGAGAATTATGGAAGGCCATTCAACTGGTTGGATCCATTGGCTCTTTAGTTGAAATTCCATGTGACTAATGCCCAGAATTCGCCCAAGGATGAGCAAGCGAGATTCCACATGTCCGCATATATACTTGATGCAATTTGTGCCCAACATCAGTTTCTTGGCATGGGTTGGACATGGATACCACCAGAGACTGTTGTCAACATTTATTGCAAGTTACTTTCCTATTGCAGCTACCAAGGAGTTATGGCGAGGCTGAATGGCCATTTCATTACCTTGGTGTACAAGTTGATCTTTGAGCAGGATCCACCTTGCATGTCCCAAGAAGAAATGGAGGAAATAATTAACATTGTAGATTGGTATGGCTCACCTGATGGAAACTTTATCAAGATGTTTGGCAGAGAGAAGCCTCCGCATGTTCTACCAAGGTTTTCCACGGACAAGTTGGTCATGCAAGAGGTTTCATATCACATCCCCACATGGTTATTAGTAGGGCTGCATAGGAGGAAGAAGGCACCATGGACCACTCTTCCTTTGCGGATTGGATTGTAAGAGATTAAGAGATCGAAGGATGCATATGCCAAAGCTAAGGAGATAGAAAATTTCGAGTTTGGAACCAAAGATTACAATCTGTATGATCCTGATGACATTTGCAAGAACCACTGTGTGAAGGTGTATTATCCATGGATCCATGGGGCATGTCGTTGGGAAGAGGAGGTCCCTTGGAGGTAGTGTTACAACTCCTCCAAGCTCAATGAACTGCTCAGTGTAGCCAAAACATGGAAAGCTGATTTGCAGGTAGCAACACCGTAGGAAGCAACAACAAGAACACCAATTAGCAGCAAACCGATGTAAGACAAGGGTAAGAGGAAGATTTCCGAGAACCCAGAGATTGAGAAAGGCTATAGGTCCAAAGAGTATCCTCTCGTTAAGAAAGCAACTTTGGCAGTGGAGGCAAAGAGACAACAACGCATAAAGAGAGAAGGGCGAAGAAAGAGAGAAAAGCAAAGATTGGAGGAAGCATAAAGGAAGCTACAGGAAACAGAGAAGAAGTTGAAAGAAGAGTAGGAGATGAGAAGGAGAGAGAGGGAAGAAAATTATAAACATGAACAAGAAGAAGGGAAAGGCGCAATGATAGAGAGAACTACGGCCATACAAGTTGAGGAGTGAGAACAACGGGAAAATGAAGAAGAGGGTGAGCAGATGTAGGATCGGGAACTTGCTAAGAAAATTGAACAAATGGTTGAAGTAATGGACATGGAGTTGGCACAAGAGCCATAGGACCAAGATACCGACCTCATGCCGAGATCAATCGAGGTCACCCTTCAGTCTCCACCTTGATGATGATCCATGATGGATGTGTACAATATATCATTTCATGAAGCATAAGATTGTATAGGTGCAAAGAAAGAATTTCTCGGATGATCGCACATCACCTGCATTTATAAAGGAAAGGGTGATAGTGTTAGATGTCAGAAAGCATCCAGCTGCCATAGCCGATGCCACTATGTCTTATACAGGAGCCACAAGCTCAAATGTCAAGTTACTATTAGCAAAGAATGAACATATAGCAAAGAACTTGCAAGCATCTAGGCAGAAGGCAGAACAATCCACAGGATCCGCAATGGCAGAGATGAGGAAAACAATTCTTGCTAAAGTATCATCTCTTAAGGCCACCATGTGGAAAATCTTTGAAAAAATTTTCATCGTGCATAAGGCGGTTGTCAATCTATATGGCTTTCAGTAGCAAAGCATAAAGATTGTTCGAACTCTCAAGGACATACATGCTTCTATCGCACATGTGCAAGAATAGACAATGAGGTACAAGGGAGCCCCTTGTCACTTTCCGAAGATGATGATGTCATAGGTAGAGCTAGACAAATCAAGGATTCGGTTGTTGATGCTAAACTATAGGTAGCTCGTCCCGTTCGTCAGTAGCATATAGGCTTCCTATGCACAATTTGTTAAGAGCTTGGATGTCATGGTGAGAACACACATGATCTCGTCAATCAATTCCCTCCCCAAAGCTATTGAGAAGAAACAAGTCCGGCTAGAGGTCGACAGATACATGGAGTAGCTGAGGTGAGAGGCCACCAATGATGACTTGGAGCTGAGCGCAAAAAACATGAAGAAGTGCATTTTTGGTCATGTTGTACTCAAGACCATGTTGCGCATGCTTCAAGATGAGTTGGAAAAGGGTTCCAAGACCATATACCTAGAATCTATGGAGGCAAGAGTTTGTTTCCAAAAGTACATCATCAAGCAGTTTGGGGACACCATAGCACAATACCAATCTTGGTATCAGTTTGTCACCGAGGATCATCATGAGGATGTTGCAAATCTGATCTTTCCCCAAATTTCTAAGTCATAGTGCTTTGTCTTGTTAGGCTGGCTCTAGCCTATTTGGTCTGCATGGGTATATGTGGAAAATGTATATTATTTGTAAATATATTGCAAGTGAAGTTCGAAGTGTCATTAGTGGAATGTGAGCAGTCACTATGTAATGTAAAGAGTTATTTGCAAAGAAGTTGAAGAGTCATGGGGGTAGTCAAAGAGTCAAAGGGGGAATGTCAAGGGTTACCCTACCCTTTGTTATAAATAGAACCTCATAAATCATAGAATTGGCTTTTGGGAGCCAAGATTTTGGCTATGCTTAGGCTTAGAGAAGGCTTGGGAGTATTGTGATGAGCCTTGGCTTCTCCACAACGTAGAGTAAGTATACTCCTTTAGAGAAGAAGGTGTTCATGACTTTAATGTTCCACTATTAGGGCTAGCGGTTGTCAATGGTGTATGTATGGATGCAACTCTCACTTATAATAATAAAAACTAAGCCAACACGCTTTCATGCATATGTTTTTATTGTAGTTAGACTATTTTGGTTCCTTTAGCAATGTATGTTGTTTAAATTACACATTTTATTATGAACTACTTTGTATGCAATTTTATGAATATTGTTGAATGCGTGGTTTTGGATTACCCTGTCACTTTGGTTTTGTAGACTATTCCACTTCCAACTTGTGATGTCATTTGCTCGTGTGTTCCTTTCAAGCTGCGCAATATTACAGGATTCTAAGGGTCACACTTCCTTTTCCCTCTGTGTGTTAGAACCCCCCATGAATCTCACTTAACTCATTGCAAGTTCACACACTTGCTTCTGACCAAAGTTACCATACTTACCTCTGCATGCTATCATGGTCAAGACATTACATTACCACCCACTGGTTGGACTCCTACTCCAAACAGTCTGAGGTCTAGTTGGGAATTTTTACAGGGGAGGTCCCCTTGAATGTCGACAAGTCCAACACTGTCAACGAAGGGTTAGCGAACGCAAAAACCCATAGCCCAATGTTGTTGCATGAGGAAATAAATCTTGGAAGAAAGAAAGATCCAAAATTTGTTAATATCGGTAACTCTTTGTACACCGCATGAGTGGGAAGCTTCCATCCAATTATTTAAGCAGTACCAATATGTTTTCGTGGGGACGTATGACGATCTCAAAACTTATGACACATGAATAATACAACATGCTATTCTAATCAAAGAATGGGCCAAGCCTTTCCAATAGAAGTTGCGAAAGGTACACCCAATGCTTGAGCCTCTGATTCAAAAGGAGTTAAGGAATTTTTTGGATGCTCGGATCATATATAAAGTGTGACATTCTACCTAGGTATCAAATCTGGTCATAGTAAGGAAGAAGTACAGGGAAATTCACTTGTGTGTAGATTTTCACAACTTGAATCGTGCCTTAGACAAGGATAAATACCCTGTGTTGTCTATGGAGTAGATATTGCAGATAGTATCAGGGTAAGATATGTTTTCTTTGTTAGACAGATATTTAGGTTACAAACAGGTTCTGGTCGTAGAGCCTGACAGACTCAAAACTACATTTTTGCATGAAGTAGGTAACATTCACATTTAGAAGAATGTCATTTGGGTTAGTCAATGTCGGTGCGGCATTTCAACGCGCAATGGACATCACATTCTGTGGACTCATTAGGAAGAGTGTAGTGGTCTATCTTGATGATGTCCTGGTGTTTTCCAAGAAGAGATCTTACCACTTGCGCTATTTGAAGAAATTTTTTGAGCGATGTCACAAATACGAGATATCTCTTAATCCCAAAAAGAGAATTTTTGTAGTGTCCAGGGGCCATATTATCGCAAAGAGTGGGATTAAATTAGACCCAAAAAGGGTCAAATCCATCACACAAATTCCCTTCCTAGTGAACAAGAAAGCTATGCAGTATTTATTGTGAAAGATCAATTTCCTCTGCACGTTTATCTTTGATTATGCTCAGATTTTTAAACCCATGTAGGAGATGGTGAAGAAGGTCGCGATATACAAATTGGACAAAAGAGAAAAGGACACGTTCTCTCGTATTAAGCAATCCATTGCAGAAGCAATGCTACACAGTATTTTGTCACACCTCGCACACTTCCCTGTGACATACCTCAAAGTGCCTGAAACATGGACATCATGTAGTGTACTCATCCATATATGCAGCTCAGATCCTCCCTAAAACATTGATTGAAAAATGCCTTAAGCTTCCCCTGAAGAGAAGGGCTCTAAAACCCTAATTTGAGGATCATCGCTCCCCTAAAATTGGCAACCAGTGCTGGTGGCTAGCTGCACTTCACTAGCCTCGCACTGCCACCACGCTTTTGGCTTGGATACCAGGGATGATCCCTAAAAGGAAAATTTTCCCCAAGAGGACAAGAAGCTTCGTGATATAGAGGCTTCCAGAGCGACGAGCTGGAGGTTGTTCGGCATAGATGAGGTTGAGTTCTCTCAACTTGGCCCTTTGGTCTTATCCCTATGAGCTACCTCCTTGGGATGAGAGTCTTATCCTATCTTTGGGGAGATCCTAACTGCCTTTCCCTACCTATATATTCATCCTCTCCTAGTCCCAAATGGTTGGCCTTTGGCTATTTGCACCCTTATGCTGAGATTGTGCCTACATGCTACTCATTTGGCTTGGAGAAGGAGTGCTTGGAGAGCTTGAGCTTGGACTTGGACATTCACTCAAGGAGAGCTTATTGACATCAAGGCTTGGTTGTATGCTTCCTCCTTTGTTCTATTAATATATACAACTACTGGTTCACTTTCTGTAAATGTGTGTGTTAATGCATCATTTATCTTAATGCTCCTTGATCTGTTAAGTAGGTTACTTTCGATTATGCTATTTGTACTTGTATATTTTTGTTGTGTCTCGATCTATTGTGCAAGCATTCAAACAGTGTGAGTAGTAGGACAGAGCTTGTGGCGCAAGCGATTTGAGGTCTTCAACAAAGGAGGACTTTATATCATCAGAACAAAGTAGGTCATCTTGTTCTTCTCCTATTTCGATTGTAACTTAGGAAAGTGTCTAGTGGATTGTAACGTAGGTTGCTAATCCCACTCATTAGGCAAGAGGGATTGTCTTTGTCCACAGAGAGGATTGCCTAGACAACAAAATGGTGACTCCAATGGGGAAGCTATAACCATTTCCATCCATTTCTTCAATTTGATCCTTTGATTAGTTTGACCAACCGTCCATTTCTTAGTTAGATTGAGTCTGTATAGGTCTACACAATCAAAGAATACTCCCTTAGAGTGCTAAGTCTAAATTGTTTCTTGGAATCTTTTTTTATTTTTTCTCATATTCCTCGCTTAGTGCAAGTTTTACCAGTGACACTCACGGTGGCAACGCTTTTTTTTACCTTTACAATTGCGTTGAAAACAATTTTCTTCACTGTATTCTCACAGTGAAAATCATCACCACTTTTGCTATATAAAGTAGTGCTGATGACCCCAACCAGCGCGAGTTTGACTATGCAAATTAGTGCTGATAACCCCATCATCACGGGTTTTTCTATATAAAGTAGCATTGATCCTTGAATGTGAGAATTTGTAAGGTTTATTCCTTATAATATAGTGTATCTTTTCCCTTAAGGTCCTTTCCCATCCTATATGCTTGGATTTGTTAGTTCTTTGATTGATTGTCTTGATTAATTTGCAACATTTATCTCATTGGCTTGGAAGTGAAATTTGACTGAGTTCTAGGGTTTCTGGTCAATTGGTGATTGCTTGCTTCTTGTTGGTGTCATTGAGATGTTGGTTTTGCTAATTGATTGGGTGTTGTTTTATGTGGAAATCACTGAAAACATCATTGTGCATTTGTTTTAGCTTATTTTTCAAAATTTACTTTTCGTGAAAGTTTTAGGCCCCTGTAATACTAGTGATTCCCCCATTACTATTGTCATTGTATCCCTTATTCTTATTATTTTCCCCCTATTGTCCCCATATTTTTATTAGTATGCCCCATAGAAACCCATTATTGTTATTTTTGTGCCCTTATGTTATTACTGTTATGTCGGCTTGATTATATTGTGACCTCTTAGACTCCTATATATAGAAGTGAAGTTTAGTCATTTGTATCATCCAAGAATTGTTCATTTGTGTAATGTAAAGGAGGTTGACCCCTCGAAGAGGCTGAATTCTAAGGCGTTGATCTATCTTTTCTATCTTTTTTTGATCTGGTTTCCTAACATTTGGTATCAGAGCTTTGGATTCTAGGGTTTCGGTGCTCCACACAGGTCATCGTGGAATTTTCGATATAACTTCTTTTCTGCGACATTTAAGAAGATACAAAACAAACCCATTTGATCCAAAAGTGTTATGAACTTAGGGTCTGAATTTCAAAGCTTGTCTCACTATATTTGCGGAGATATGATCTGATGCAGTTAGGGTTTTTCCAGACTCCCGAATTACATTCCAAACAGGTGACCTGAGGAAAATTGTCATAACTTTTGTTTTGAGCATCAGATTAAAATTTCGTAAGAAGTTTTAGAGAGAGGGCGGCCTGTAGTTTTCTGTGTATCAGTTTCACGTACTAATGTCGAAACAGTGACATGTGGCACGTCGTACAAGTTCGCTCTACTGAACTAGTTTATAATCAGGTCACTATGGGAGATTTGACATAACTCTTCCTTGGAGAATCCAATATTGATCAGACTTGTGGGGTTAGAAAGAGGACTCAAAGGGCTACCACATGACGATATTTCAGATATTCGAGATCCGAAGTTACAGAGATACAAAAGATTCAATATCGAGCTCTTACAAAGTGAAAAAAAGGTGTGTAGTTTTTTTTTTAAATTTTGCATAAGATTGGTTTGAAAAATTAGTTTGAAGGAATTCAAAGGGAATAGTGAAGAATAATTAGCATTAATTAATTCCCCGAAGAAAGAAAATGGAAACACCTAGTAAGAAACTTGAAAGCTCTAGCATGAATCGTGAAGAAGAGGAAGAAATGAAACATGATATATCAAAATTACAATACCAAGTACAACAAATTTCACTCTCACTAAAGGTAAATGAAGCCAAGATGAATGGAGTGGAAGCTAATATGAATGGAATGCAAGTTAATATGGATGGCATGGAAGCTAAGATGGATGGCGTGGAAGCTAAGATGGATGGCATGGAATCTAAGATGAATGGCATGGACACTAAGATAAATGGCATGGATGATAAGATGGAAGAATTGAAGATAGATTTGAATAAGTTGCTACAAGAAATGGTTACTAATAGTTAAAGGGTAGTAAAGGAAACTCATGACGAGAACTAAATAAATGTTAATCATGATTTCATATACTCTAATGTTGGATTGAAGACCCACCATGTTCCAAAAATCGATATGAGGAAGTTTGATGGCAAGGATCCCAGAACATGGGTACTACAGAAAGAACAATTTTTTGATCTCCATAATGTGCAAAACACACAAAAGGTACGTATTGCAACTTTATATTTGAAACCAAATCAGTTTGTATGGTATCTATGGCTTTGTTCTCGTAAACAAATTGTCACTTTGGTAATTTTTACGGAAGAAATGATAGCACATTATGAGGATAAAAAAAGCAACACCTTTTTTAGCCAATTGATAAATCTCAAACAAAAGGGGATTCAATAATGGAGCACATTGAGGAGTTCCAAAAATTGAAATAAGGGTAAAAAATATTCCAGAGGAGCATAGGATTGATGTGTTCATAGGGACTTTAAAGGATAATATCCAACATGATGTTCGCCTTTGGGAACCTGATTCATTAGAGAAGGCATTCAGGTTAGCAAGAGAAATGGAAAGCAAAATTATGGCAACCAGGAAGCCTACCACTCACAACTATAAATATGGAAGTGTTGTTTCCCCTAGCCTTCCACAACCTACAAGGTTGACACCACAACAATTGGAAGAAAAAAGAGCAAAAGGGCTTTGTTACAGTTGCAATCGCAAATACACTAAAGGTCATAAGTGTGCTGAGAAGAAATTATTCTACATAGATTGTGAAGAGGAGGAAGAAAAGGAACAAGAAATGTCACAAGAAGAGGATACACTCCAGGAAAAAACCCTAGATAAAGAAGAAATGAATCCAACCATATCTTGTAATGCATTGGCTAGAATTACCACTCCTCAAACTATCAATATAGAAGGACATGTCAAGAAGAAAAAGGTAACAGTGTTGATTGATTCAGGAAGTACCCATAATTTTATTCATTGTAAGTTAGCAAAGGAATTGAATTGCTTCCTATATCTAGCACCAACGTGTCAAGTGATGGTTGCAAGTGGAGGATCCATAAATTGCCCTGGAAAGTGCCATAATATCAATCTATCCATTGCAGAATATGTATTCAATAGCCCAATGCTTTTCATTCCAATGGGTGGTGTTGATGTTGTACCAGGAGTCCAATGGCTATAATCCTCGGGTATAATAACTTTTAATTTTCAAGAACTTTTCATGAAATTTTGTGCGGAAGGAAAGGAAGTTTCATTATGGGGTATTTAAGGGAAATTGGGAAAGATAAGCAGCTCTAACGGTATGACAAAGCTTCTAAAGAAGGAACAACGAGGTGTAATTTCACAATTATGTTCGCTAGAGGTTCCCACATCAAAATCATCTATTTCTCCATATCTCAAAAAAGTCTTGGACAATCATTCCAAGGTATTTGAGACTCCCAAAGGTCTCCCACCTATTCATGATCATGATCATGCTATTCATTTGATTCTAGGAAGCATTCCTCCAAACATCAGGCCTTACAGATATCCCTATGCCCAAAAGAGTGAAATTGAACGTATGGTTGCAGAAATGCTAGAGGCTGGTATAAATCAACCTAGTCAAAGTTCTTTCTCTACTACAGTAGCATTGGTGCACAAGAAGGATGGATCATGGCGCATGTGTTCGGATTATAGGGAGCTCAACAAGCTCACTATTAAAGATAAGTTTCCCATTCTTGTCATTGATGAATTACTGGATGAATTGCATGGATCAATTTACTTCACCAGGTTGGATCTTCGTTTAGGATATGATCAAATCAGAATGAAGACTGAAGACATTCCAAAAACAACATTTAGAACTCATGAGGGTCATTATGAATTTTTGGTCATGCCTTTTGGCCTTACCAATGCACCTTCTACATTTCAAGGTCTGATGAATTCCATTTTCAAACCCACCCTTAGAAAATTTGTGTTAGTATCTTTTGATGATATATTAATCTACAACAAGTCTTGGAAGGATCATGTTGAACATATTAACAGGGTGCTACAACTATTGGAGGAGAAACAATTATATGCAAAATGATCCAAATGTTTCTTTGGAGTACAAGAGGTGGAATATTTGGATCATATTGTATCTCATGAAGGAGTTAAGGTAGACC
>APFE031358416.1:172250-195700 GCA_000404065.3 Pinus taeda
AAGGTGGAAACCCAATGTGGGTGAAAACCACTTGCTGCAATATGTCTCTATCTTTTCAATTAGAAACTTATTTTTACAATGATTCTATATTGGTGCAATCCTTTACTAGTACGCAGGCTACTACCTGCAGAAAGCTACAACCTTCTTTCGTTTTCCAGCTTCTCCTGGAAGGGAGCTACAACCCCCTTAGTTCTTGTACTAGTTGAGATACTAGTATGCAGGCTGCTACCTACAGAAGACTACAACCTTCTCTTCCTTCCAGGGACCACATTTCATAAATTTTCAAACACTATTCTAGCCTTCAGATTTTGACCCATCAATAGAACTTATCCTTCTCCTTGCGCTCAGGTTCCTTCTTCATATCCAGATTTGCACCATAACCCAATCATAGTATTCAAGATCTAGCACTTTATCAGATATTCAATAATTCAGAAGATGCCTTGCCAAATGATCTCCTTCCTCTTTTATATCCTTAGGCCTTTCACAATACCACGGACCAAAAACCATAAAAATTCAATACCATGGACCCAATACTTGGGTTCAACTCTTTTGGATGCAATACCACGGACCAAAACCATAGGAACAAAAACTGTTGGACTAATACCATGAACCAACCATAAGATTTTCCATGAAAGTGCGTGAATTTTTCTCTGCATGAAAGTGCGTGAACTTTTCTCTGCATGAAAGGAACTTTTCTCTACAAGAAAGTGCGTGAACGTTTCTCTGTATGAAAGGAACTTTTCTCTGCATGAAAGTGCGTGAACTTTTCTCTGTATGAAAGGAACTTTTTTGTGCATGAAAGTGCGTGAACCAGAAAATAACTTTTCTACACTATAATTTATCATTTGAGATGAGTGGTTTGCCATCAAGTACAACATATGTATCATAATGCCAACACTCTAGTAGGAACTTTGATCAATCTATAGAAAACAATCCACTATGGGTATCATGTCTTTGTGTCCTCTCAAATGCTTCATACCATCTACACTTAAAAAAACAAAATTTTAAAAGAGTGGTTATCCAACTCAATAATTTCTTATATTTTCCTAACTTATTGTAGATTCCCTTCGATAATATTCTTACCTTTTGAGCTTGATCGACTGGATTTCTTGAAGTCAACCATGATGCCACAATGTCGACCATATGCCCACATTGTTTGATATTTCCTTGCCTATGAAAGACTAATTATTTCAGAATATAATGATGGATATTAAAATAATTAGTAATGTCAAAACTGTAAGGAAACAAAATTTAGTAAAATTCCAACTATACATTTCTTTCAAATCCTCTAGACATGTTTATTTCATCTTCTATTATGTTTAGATCTATACCTACATCTTCTATTTGATTTTGAATTTGTTCAGTAACCCATTCTAGTGTGCAATCTTTGCCCCATTTCCCTCACAGATCAATAGTAAATGGGGTATTCCTTGGGTTTGATCTCTTAAAACGTCTTTTTGTTGCTAAGATGTGTTATCTCTTTTTATCGTACAAACCAATCCATTTGTTCTAAATTCCATCTGGTATAGAATGAACTTGTCAAGTATAGCACTTTTGTCTACACCTATTACATGTCAACGTGTTTATTTCAAACTCCAAAGGCGATGTTGTTAATTTGGCAAATAAATTATAGATCAAATTAATGATTGCAAGGAAAACAACCACATTGATCTTGAATTTATTTACTAATTTATACTTAGATTCCATTAGATTGTGGTTTTTATCCATTAATAATATGTGATGCTCCTTCTTCATCCCAAAAGCATGGCCCATCTTTGAAATTCTTACCAATGAATTCACATAGGGAGAAAAATGATTTTTTCAATACATACCCTTCAGCGATGCAACCCTCTCGATGTGCCTTTTGTTGGATATATATTTTTAGATTTTTCATATACTTCTCAAAGAAAAACATCCACCTCACTGATACAACACGGCCAATTCAATGTTATCAACTATGTGTATAAGTAAATGGACTTGTAGGTCCATGAAACTTGTAGGGAGCTCCTATTCAAATACACATACAATTTCTGCAATTTCCTTCTTCCATTTTGGCACTTCACATTCGTGGATCTCCTTGGATGTCACCCACCTAATATAAGAATAGTAAATTAGTATGAACCTTTACGAAAAAATTTAATGCAATACAATATCTCTATGTCTCTTACACATGAACATTCCATACCACATACCTTGCAAATGATGGCAGTCAATTTATGCCATTCCTCAAGTCAAAAGTATAACATGAATCCCCCCAATTGCTAATTCCATGATATGCTATCAAACACATTTATCAAATGTCATTAGTTATTATTGTCACATAATAGAATATTAGAATGTATTTAGTACCTAATAAATTTAACAATAAATATTAACTGATGATATATAATACCTACTTAAAATTATGACAATCATGTGTTTTAAATCCTGTGATATGTCCATCAACTATAAAAGCTTTATGTAATGATGTTCCATAGCTAGTAGGTGCCCTTATTCAACATATGACATTTTTTAGTTGGTCTAGCTCTTTCTTTTTCAAATTCCATGAGCTTCTGCATATTTTTCATTTTCCTTGTTTGGCCAGAAATGTTTTGTATCAAATTTGGTATGCAAAAGAACAATATCTCTCCTCGAAGACAAGGTGTCATTCTCTTTTCCTGCTATATGTCAAAATATTGAATCTGAGCCATTTTTTTAAGATGCCCATAGGATATAATAGGTGAGATATTAATAAATCCTCCTAGTATGGGAGCTCATAAAAATTGGATTTCCTTTTCATCCCTCCTGACATCTTAATTATAACTTGTTTTGGTTCTTCAATAGAATCATCCCCATTTAAAAAATCATGCCAAGATTTCAATTCAACATATTCATACTTCTTAAGCCAATCAGTTGGACCCATAATCATGGGGGGGGGGGCCTCTATTTTCAACTTTTCCATCAAATTGATTCTTATGGTGGTTTCTAAACCTATGATCTTGTGGTTGAAACACATTGTTGTTTGTATAATTAAATTTAAGTAGATCTTTAGAATATCACCCTTGAAAGTTTTATGCACATCTTGGACATGAAAATATCCCCTTTGTTTGAAGCCCTGCATTTTAATAAGTAAGAATAATAACTAACTAATAACTTAATAATCATATTCATATATCTATATCTATATCTGTCCCCTTTGACTTTTTATGGTAATATAAATTTTGATTTGATAAATTAAATTAACTTGTTTTTATCCCCCTGGTCCTAGTCCATCCAACTTCTCCCTATTCAAATTTAGTCGTTATAGTCATTTCCTGATCTTGAATTATAGCCATTGGAGGTCTGCTCTATCTGTTTAACATGCATAGCTTCATCTGCTCCTCAACTTGTCTTGACGATGAACCACACTGGTTGGTTCGAAATGCGTCGACAAATGAAATACCATGGGATTTACGCTGAAAAATCTATCGTAAATAAAGAATAATAACATCAAAATTATAGTATAAAACTAAGTATGAAAGTTAGGATGACAATAAATTATGAGTGCAAATACGTAAAAAAGAAATTATCTAGTGAAATAAACACAAAGTCTTGGGAAATCATGAATAGTCCAACATAGAACACCATACATCAAGAAGGACTTATTCGGTGGAGGACCTAATATGTTATACATTCTTATGCCTTTCTATAGTAGTTGCATCTCATCAATAAAAGATGCAAGATAAAAAACCATATTTTTGACTTGATGTTTTCTTGGAACAATAAGAGTCAACATAAGGTGTTCCTTTCTGACAGTTATCCATGGGGAAATATTGTATACTATCAATCTGAGTAGACAAACACTATAATTTAAGCTCATGAAAGAGAATGAGCACACTCCATCAATTGCAAGTCCAAACCTGATACTATTGGGTTCATCATTGAATTTTCTTGGCCATTTTTCCTCTATGTGCTTCAATGCTTTGGATTTGACCAAAATTCGCATGAATCCATATTTACCCGTATTATTTGCATGTAATTTCTTCAATTATGCAAGTTTATTCCAACGAAACATTTGTTAAAGTATAGTTATAATTGGCATGTGACATAAAACCTTCTTTGGAACTATAGGACCTTGTACATATGTATGATATATCTTCACTTTGCATATAGGGAATTATATCTTGTGTTGACATTAATCTTTGTATAAAATGAAATTATTTTTACATGAATTAATTTTCTTACATTGAATCCCCAACTCAACTAACAACTGAAACTCTTCTCTGCAAGTTGATGGCAACACATTCTCTTTGGGAAATATTTTAGTTTTAGTGCCCTATAATATTTCTAAAGATTAAATCAAGTGAATGTTTGACTTATAATGAACATGTTCGAAATGTCCGTCTATATTATGACTATTCATATACAATATATGGTTTTAAAATCCCCTTAAATAAATATAAACAAAGTTGATGGATCTTTATGAATTACATACACAAATTGACAATGCATTATAAGAAATAGATTTCCTGGACTCTTTCAGGTTGTTATTATCAACATGATGTTGGTGGTGATTATCCTTGCTATAATTGTTACTATCAACCATATGATCATTATTTCCATCATTATTTCTGTCCCCAAAGAAACTTGTAACAATTTCATTCAATCCTTCTTCATGCACTACATTTTCACTATCATGATAATCATCATTAAGTATAGGTAGCATATCATCAGTGTATGCTAATCTCATCAGTTGATTAAATCTCTTAGTTGGTAGAGTTCTCTTTAAATATTCTCTTTTCACCCTGTTATGGTTTGGATCATCCCATCCAAATATTAATATCTCAATTGTATCATATTGGGTATTAGTAGTCGTTATTTCATCGTCATCTTCTACCTATTGACAAATGCAACCATTATTTAATGTTTGGCGAGAATTGGATAAATCATAAGTGTATCAATTTCAAAGAAATCCAATCAAATATCACTAAACAAATCCCATCCCGTGTAATATTGTATTTACCAACCTCTTCTTCAATGCAATTATTTGATTTTCTTGAGGATCCATTGTCCTATCCTCTCCCATCCATTATTTTCTTCATGATTTAACAATTTTAGGTCCACGCCCATGTACATATATTTTTATTTTTTTCTTTTGATAGTTGAACGCTTAGGTTGTGCACTTGTTCCAATCTCCATCTTAAATATCAACAACATGCATTAATTTATTTCAATATTGGATTATACACTATAAATTATAATAATACTATGAAAAAGGATGGAAGTATCATGAAATTCCTCTTAATTTATGTCAAAATTTGATTAGTTGATATCCTACGACATTCGTTGTGTCCATATTGGATATACCACGATATGTTGCCATGGTCTCATATTGGCCCTAGAATACATAAAATAGCCAATGATTTTTAGTACACCAATTATATCATTTCAAGCAATATTCTATGCAACAAAAAACCTCACTTTACTCATATATTTGACATATTTATATCATGTTTTGGATTTGAAAAAAACAACATAGTTTATATAAATGTATCTTGTCTATGTTATATCATTTGTGAATTCATAAACACCATCCTCCTTTGGGTGAGGTTCCTTTGTCTTCTTACCTTTATTGTATATGTAGATTATGTATATGATTCTATGGCCAACCAATTTCCTCTCATCGATTTAGTAGTTCTACATTGTCCACGTCCTCTATCCATGTCATCCTCTAGATCCTGTAATACACAACAATGGCATTAATCACATAACATCAATGTACTTCGTTGTTGCTTCGTCTAGTTGGCTAAACACACAATCAATTTAAGGTCAGTTGGTTTTCATTGCACCTTGCTAACTAAAATGCCCCTATGTTCACTATATACCCTTTTTGTTAATTTCTACTCCCAATATGGTGACATGACACAACTAATATAAATCTTAAATGAGGATTATGAAAACTAATGGACTACTTTTTATTTTTTTCATATTTTCATTTAACTTAATTCAAGCCCTTCATAACATGGAAGCCTCCCACATTGACATTGCAAAGTGAAAAGATGATAATGAATACAAATTAGATGGAAGGAAAAATGCAATATTATAGGCGCTAAATTAAGGGCAATTAGTGCCCTATTTAGGGCCCCAAACCGACTACATTTTTTAGCCAATAATCAGAGCTGAAGACAAAACAAAAAACAAAAACCAATCTATATTTTTCATGTGTAATGGATAAATCTATTGTGTATCCCGAGTATCAACCAAAACAATGTAATACATTCAGCATATTTCCATTCTCATACTCACTAATTGGAAATTGAGGGAGCTTTGAAGTTCTACGGGGATTTTGAGCAGACCATGACTAGAGAAATGCATTGAGGGTATGAAAGAAAATAACTAATCAATTGAATATTTGTTGATGGTGGGAAGATATATTGACGAACCTCTCCTCCCCTAATGTGGATTTTAGTAAAAAAAAAAATGGTTTATAGATCTGATTTGGCCTCCAGCAGTCACAAAATCAATTTGTGCACCTCATTCACCCCCTACCAGAGATGAAAATCAAACCCCTGTCAAACCATATTTAAATATTGTTGTTTAAAATAGTTAGAGGGAATGGAGAAAAATGTAGGTAGCAAAGAGAAGGGATTTTCCACAGTCTAGAAGAAAAAAACTTCAACCTAGGATGCCAAAAAATGTCAAGCAACAATAGAAGGAAACGAGAAAAGGGATATGATTATTGTGAGAAGAAGGTGTTTCATAGTCAATTTATAGATTTTTACGCATTTCCATTACTTGTTTGAATTTTATTTTTAGTTTTTAATTTCTAAATTATAAAATAAGAAATTAGGGTTTATTTTTTTATTTCTAAATTTAAAATAATAAAGTTTATTATACACATATAGAGACATGACAATGAGAAATTGAAAGAGGCAATGGCTTATATATTAGGGGTAGAAGTAGTAAAAATAACATAAGGTATGGCCTTGTCCATGCTTGCCAAATCCATGGAAGAACATACTAAATGCACTGAAATAGAGAAACCAAAGCAACCCTATCAAATGGAATCGATTGATTCCCCATCACCTCCTCGATCGCACAAAATATATAAGAAAAGGGAAATCACAATAACCTTTAAGAATGTGGAACAAGGAACCAAGATGTCCAATGTCCCACCCACTCTTGGGACACAAATTTCTTTCACCACCAGTACATATTATGCATATTGCATTGGTACATAAAATAAGATGTTATCTCCAGGAATATAAAAATGATAGATGTCGGGAAGGTATTCAATTTCAGGTTGAAGGAATCGTGCATTCAATGCTTCAAATATCATATGCATCTTCCATTATCGAAGATACGGAAGTCATCCATGAGATGCAAATTGAATTTGGGACAGGTTGGTCAGTAAATAAAGTAAAAAACAAATGACTCAAAATTACAAGAGATTATGTTGCAACCAAATGAAAAAGATAAATCAAATTCCTCCTAAGCTAAGGTCCAAAATAAGGCCAAATAATGTAAGCGTGAAAGTATTGAAAGAGCTCATGAAAGCATATGATAGAGGAGATGCATTGAGGAAGTCTCGCGAGGAGAGCACATGGGTATTTAAATTTGGTTATAATATTATTTCAAATTCATTAAATGATTTTTATATTTTACTGGTGCATAATTAAATTGAATTAATGTATGTTTCAGGACAACAACTCGAAGGCCAGTCTTGCCAAATATCGTGCCACACATCAAAGTGGCCAAATAGGTTTAGATTCCTAAATATGCAAATTTGTAATTATATTTAATATCTGAAATTATATGTATACTTTTAATTTTGTACAAACAAAGTAAATAATTGGATATTAATTAGTTTAACTAGTCCATCTACCATGTTTTGACAAGAGCAACAATATGACCATTATGCATCACAATTGGAATTATATATGATACAAGAGAAAAAGTGGTTTGATTTTGTTATCTAGATAGAGAAGAAGGTATCATTAGTTGAGTTTTAATAACTTAGTTGGATATTGTCATGTTAATATGTCAATTTTTATTTCTTGTGTCCAGTTGTTTATTTATGTGTAGATTGGGTTCTTTTGTGCTCCCATCGGTCATAGCACACTTATAAATCACCAACCTTTCACTATGATCAAGCCCTTATAAATTATCATCCAATCATGGATTTATCAATTCCTTTGCCAAAAAACGTAGGCCAAAGGAGAGATGCAAGACCATGTAATATGTTGTAGCTCCTAGAGATAACCTTTGGGATGAAAAAGGTCAGTTCCTAGGACATCCATATAATTCCTTGAAAGTTTTTCACACTCTACTCAAAATTAAACCGATATTTATACATTTGGATGATATCTTTGCCTATAGAAGAACCTCTAGATGCAATGTGAGCTAGTTCTTGGGAAAATTAACAAATAAGTTCAACTGGCCTACTTATATGTGATTACAATGCTAAAATTGACGTGATAGTATAGCTAGAAGAACATTAAGGAATTTGAGATTTAAAACACCTGGCTAAAGAAAATTATATGCATTAGATCTTTAACAGAGAACATGAAATTAAAGAAAATGAGATACAGAAGTCGTGGAGCGCTTCATCAAGGTTTCTTATATAAAAATTAAAGGTATCTTAGCTATTACCACAACATTGATAAATCCATTAATGAAAGAAACCAACAACTTCATTAGAAAAGTTTCATAAGAAGAATAACAAAAATGTAAAGTTACAAAGAAAAGAACACATACTATAAGAATTAGATGCCAAGAATCATTTGAAACTTCTCCATTAACTTCCCAAGAGAGTTTGAACACATTACAAAGTAAAATTAGGTAGAACTCATCTCTGGAACCAAAAATACAAACCCCCAAAGAGTTCTCGTATAACCTTTTAAAAGAAAATGATCATGTTCAAGAACAGTTAAAAACACATGTCAGAAGCTACAATTGTATGTTTAGCCAGTTGTCCTATTATTCAATTGTTCTAGCTATTTCTTAACTAAAAAAAATTAAAGGCCAGAAGCTTAAACATTCACATGGGTAGAGGAACTTGACCCCTAGGGCCCAACACTTGGGTCTTCAGGCTCAAATGCAGATTGTTGAAAGAGAGTTTCACATTTGTCCCATACATTTTTATTCGGAGTTGTGAATTGAGACATTCTGTAAAATTTGCCTATAGCTTCGATATCTTGGGGTAGTCTGGATTGAATTCAAACAAAGTTTTTATTAACCAAAATAATTGGAAATCCCTCTGCAAGAAGTTAACTATTTTCTTGCCTTTCAGTACCACAATATTCTTCAAAGAGGTGTCTAGTCTACACTTTTCTTCTATTAACTCCTCCTCATAATCTTTCTAGGAAAATAAACTTACATCTATCACCCAATAGGTTGGTAATCCAACTCTCTACCTCTGATCAAACTTGGAGTCAAAAGTTGTTACAGAATTATTCAATACCTCAAGTTTTTTCTCAGGCTACAACATGTAGTTGATTCTTCTCAATACCCTTATTTATCTCTAGAATTACCCTAGCCCTATCAAAAATGTGCATCGCCTTCAGGTCCGCTAGAAATTTTTCATTTAATAATTTGGTCATTTTTGTGGCTCTTTGTGCTTCTTTTTTATTTTCATTCTTGCATGCAGCCAAAAATTTAGTAACAATAGAATCTAATGCCCTTTCGTATGCAAAAACCTAGATCATATCATCCCAAATGACCTATCTAGCATCAATTAGGGACATATTCCCTTTCAACCTACATTTTAACTCCTTTACCTTCCCCTAAGTTGTCTTGTACTTTTCAAAATTTTGCTTCAACCTCCAATTTAGCCGATTTTAATTTATTTTCCTTAGTAGCCAACGCTTCTTGAAGCAAGGTTGATCTTGAAATATTTATTTATTTATTTATTTCTTTTTCTTTTTTTCCTTAGAAATGTTAAGCTTGTTCATCACTTTTGTCATATTTTTAAAGGATCATCTGATTCGATAAGAACTACAATTGTACAAACATGATCTCTAATATTACATTATAGGTCTTGAACCTTCTCCTTCAAGGATGCTACCTCTTTGTTCCTATGAATCAAATTAAGGGTTGTTTGTTTTTTTCTTTCTCCACATAAGCTACTTCAGTAGTGTGAATATTCTCTACTATAGGCATATTTAGGTTTTCTTTTAACGACTGTACTTCAACCTTTGTTCCTTGTATTAAGGATTGAATTGTGTATATGTCCTCTAGGTTAACACCCAGTTTGATGATAAAATCTTTGAAACCCTCATTTTGTACATACAAGGCCCTAAAATGTGGATTTTCTTGCTTGATTTTGTTAGAGGAATTTTTTGGAAGGTTCTCCACTTTGTTTATTAACAATGAGAACTTGCTTAGATCATGATATATTATCTCACTAGTCTTCCTATGTAAATTAATATTTTCATGTAGAGGGACATCTACAGTGTTTACGGATAAGTCCAATGTTTTAAATTCAATCCCTGTGGTGATTAAGTGTGTAGTAGGATACAATAAGTAAAGCTTGAGTTGGTTCTTCTCCAGGTCCATTGTTGAAAGAAATCTGGTTTTAGAAGAAGATGATACATTTTTGGTTAGTTGAGTTATCATATCTCCCTTTACTCTTTGACTGTTTTCTTTAATGTTGTGATAATCTCTTAATGTTGCATCTAGAACAGAATAAATCCCTTCTACTATATGAAATTTTATGTCTATGGAGTTGGATGGTACAATCTGCTATGGGTTTGCTAGGATTATGTGAAAACCTGGTTGATTAGAGGTACCTCCTTTTAATTTCACTTGTATTTCCTCCTTTTTATAACCTTATTTACCACTCCATTATAGTGAGAGAAACCCAATATCATATTACCACATTTGTTTGGCTAAATTACATCCCCTTTTGACCTTTTCTTTTAATTATGTGAGATTTATCCCATGATAAAAGGGTGGTGTTATCACCTAGATTTACCTCAGGCTGAAGGGAAGCAACTTCCAAGGTAACCAAAAACCAAGCTTAGCCTTGTAGCTAGCTTTAAAAGGTTGGGAGAGGGCTCTCTCCTTTACAATCTCAGTCGAGATGACTAGATCAGGTAAGGATTTTAGGCTAGGTATAGTAGCACGGGAGTTTTCATTGGTTTTGTTGGTATTTCACTGGATCAGATGGAGCTGGGAAGTTTAGGTCTAGGAAATTAGGTCAAAAATGTAGGGTGTTCTATGGGGCAAGGTAGGCATAGGCATTTAGCCCTTTAGGCTTACTAGCGTGAGGTGTTTAAGACTGATGAGGAGATGAGGAGGGCATGTGACAATCATGGATCCTTCTCAAATAGTAGAAAACATAAAATATTGAATGATTTCCCAAGGTAGAGCATTGTTACAATGGATTATACCTATCTAACTTGATAACATTTAATAAGAAGCAATGAAATGGATGATGGCATACATAAAGCATGTAAAAAAATGATTACAAAACAAAAAATTGTGGTAAAACTCCATACCACAAGGATCCCATAAAAATAACTGCAAATCCTATTAATCTCCTTGCCAAACTACTTATAATGATGTACAATCAATATTTGAACATCCAAGTGAGTCTAACCCTTTCAAATGACAAAGCGAATACATGATATAGACATCCAAATCACTCATCCTAACCATTAAGGGTCAAAACCATGAGAAGAGGAGTTGTTTCAACCATTTCTAAACAAGGAGCTAGAATCTAGGCAACCAAACAACTTGCCTCTAGAAGAGGGGAAATTGATTCATTACCCTAAAAACCACTTTCAATCTAATGAATCTACCATATACCAATGTTTAACCATCATATTTACAATCCATGACATTAACATCAGTAAATCATCCACCATGAGAGAGAAATCATAAAAATAGTTGAAAATTGCCAAAATAGGCATCCTGAGCAAAATTTAATCTATGTGCAACTCCACTTTCAGGCCACCTTTGGAGGCCTTCCCTTTTTTCAGCTATCATACTTGTACCTGTTGTACTGATGAAGAAGGCAAAGCCCCTCCCACATCTTGTGGAGATAGCATTTTCCTATGGGCTGATGAAGAAGGCAAGGTCCCTTCCATATCCTGTGGAGCAAACACTTGCCTAGTAGCTACAAACAATTTCCTTGTACCTCTTTGATATGTCAAGTATACTAGCACCTCAGCAATTTTTGTCTCCTTGATCTCTTCTCCTATTTCCACATGACTAGAAGGCCCACCTGTTTCTTGAACCATGGATGGAGGAATTTGGGGTCCCCTAAACATGTCATTAGCAATGAAAGTCTCCCAAGGGATGTTGAGGAGACTAAGATAGTGGAGAACAATAATCGTGATCAAGTAGTAGTGATAGATGATGTTAATCTACTGAGGGTATGGCTTCTTCTACACAAGATAAGCCATCTTATCAATGTTTCTAAACAAAAAGTATGGAAGGTTCAACATTTTTACCCTTGTAAAATGAAAGAGGAGCCTGATATGCTAAGTGTACAACCTAGAAAATATACCCTCACAAGTGAAATATTTGAT
Source organism: Pinus taeda (assembly GCA_000404065.3). NCBI lineage: Eukaryota > Viridiplantae > Streptophyta > Pinopsida > Pinales > Pinaceae > Pinus > Pinus taeda. Next base: position 184,745 of record APFE031358416.1, read on the forward strand.
CATGACCCTCATCAAGGGGAAATACATGTTCTCCAGAAATTTGAAAGGGAAAAGCCTCTTCACCTGACTTCTATGCTGAGGTTAATGTAAGGCTCATAATAATGCCCATCAAGGTCCTGAACCTTATACCATTTCTCACCAACATTAGGAATCCTGGTGGCCTCTAAAATGATTGATGATGACACTGTGAAAGTCACCCTAGCAAGAGTCACTTCATTGTTGTGCAGGTGGGCTACAAAAGGTCTAGCCAGTTCATGGTGAAATTGGACTCTCTCCACTAGTTCACAAAATTCATAGCATTCAAGGTTTCTAAAACATGAAACTTCCAATGGAGAGGCTTGTAGTTCTCTTAAGTTAGTTGGCTATTCTCTTGTGATCTTGCCTCCCTTATGAGGTTTTCTATGCTGCCTATTTCTCTCTGCTGAACTATCACTTGATGTATTCTCCTCATCATAATCATAATCTCCTCTATCCATGTTAACCATCTTTTTAGTTGCACAATCTTAGACAATGAAGATGGGAATGAGTGGGATGCTTTAGGGTTTGTAGGGATGAGTTTTGAGTGAATTTAGGAACTTATGGGTAAATTATGAATCATGAAGGTGAGGGAGAAGGTTTTGAGAATTATGGATAGATGAGGGAATATAGATTAGGGTAAAGGAAATGATGTAAAAAGGGTTTTAGTTATAATGATAGGTAATGGGAAAAACAAGCTAGTTAGGGTTTGTAGTGGAATACTAGGGTTTGATATTAAGAGTGAAGGAGATGTCTAAAACATTAAATGTGCAAGCTAAACATCTAGTGAAGTAGGACCACTTACTTGTAGAGGAGGAATTTGCAAGAAATTTGGTGGAATTTTGAAGTTTGAAGTGATTTGGTGGCTCACTACCCTACGCGTAGCGCACTCGCCCAGAAGCGCAGCACCTAATCCTACGCGCAGTGCCCTTGTATTTTTGCACTGGCGAAATTCTCCATACGTAGAGAGCACTGCCCTACACATAGAGCTAGACAAATTTATCTAGAAACGTAGTGCCGGTTACCTATGTGCAGCGCTGCCTCTCTTTTGTTCAAAATCACTTGAAATTTTTCCTTTCTTCTCTCCTTTGAGGACTTTGGCTTTCAAGATAAACATAATGATGTAATAATAGAATGAGAGGGTTTATATATGGGTACCAATTTGATTTTCACTTTTTGAAAACCCACTTTTCAAATGTTCTTTGTCTTTTTGATAACTTTACTTTTAATGCTTGTTCTCTTTTGCTTTTGCTGGTGGATTTGTGCTCATGCTAACTTGATTTTTTGCAGTGGCGGTTGCTAGGCAGTAGGAATAAATGCTTAGGAGCATATGGGAATAATTATTACATATAGAGACATAAAATTACATAAGAAATATAAATAAAAACTAAATACTCTGTTTTCACCTCAAAACATGTTTTGAGGTGAAAATTACTTTAAGCTTTAAAAAAAAAAATGTATGACTTCCAAGAAACTATGCTTGAGTTTATTTACCATCCTCATGTCTTTGCTAATCATTATTGGCATTTAATAATCGAATTTCAACTTTGGTGGAACCCTAAAACCTAATGAGACCAAACCCTAAGACTTAATGAAATGAACTGCAAAGTAAGTATGAACCATGACTGAAAACTATATGGAAGTGGATCAGCAAGTATATTTCAAGAGGGAAAATTGAAGTGAACACAACCATCAGTTGATCCATGACCTAATGGAGTGATGAAAAATTTACAGTATGGGACTCCTATTATGCAGATGCAAAAGAGCATATTTTGATCACTAATGGTAGCATGACAAGACTAACACTAACATTGGCTCCAATGGGGATGGTAGCTACATGGAGGTGCCAAGAACACCGTTGACCTAGTATCCTTATCCATTAGGAAATGGGGTCAAAACACTCAAAGACTGAAAACTAACACAATGCAAGCTAAGAATGACTCACAAATCAAACTGTGACTATAAACTAAATCAAAATCAGCAAACCTTACACATATCATTCAAACTTTATAGACTTCACTTCAAGCCCCAAGATGGAATGACTATGTACTTGAAATCTTGCAAGGAAAATGAAAATGGTGTGTACAATGAAAGTGACATAATTTCAGAGAACCACCTCAAAAGTAGTATTGCTTCAGGAGCCTACCATTCATTGGCCCTCCTGGACAATCCTGACCATCCATCTCCTTCAGAAGAAAAGCATTCTATCCTCTATATGCTGAAATCTTATATGGCCCTTTTGATAGATTATTGAACTTACCATGCTTTCCTTTGTCCTGATTTCGTGCATCCCACCGCAGCACTACATCCTCTAGCTGAAATTTTTCCGCTTTGGTTTTGCGATCATTAATTTTCTTGATCTTTCCTATAATCTGAAATTGTTTTGGAAAACTTCATCCCTTGTTTGTTGAAGATGAATCATCTAATTAATTCTTCGTTGAAAATCATCCTCTTCACTGCCAGCCTCCTATAATAGTCTCATGACCAAAACTGCAAGAGATGTGGGAAAGATTGTGTCAATGCCATAAACTAACTCAAATGGTGACATACCTATGGATTTCTTGTGGCTCACTCTCTCAGCCCATAAGGCATTAACTAGCTTTTTGTGTCGATTCATCTTATTTGTTTCTAGCATTTTCTTGATGATGTTCACGAAAAACGTATTTGATGATTCAACCAAACCATTTCCCTGCAAGTAATATGCTATAGAATGACCCAAAGTAATATTATACTTGTTGCAAAATTCGATCATCCTCTTTGATTTGAATGCTGCTGCATTATCTATGATGATTTTATTAGGACAATCGAAATGAGATAAAATATTTGACTCTAGAAATTGGATGATTACCATATATGTGGCTTTTCTAGTTGGAATAGCTTCAACCCACTTGGTGAAATAGTCGGTTGCTGTTAAGATCCATTTGTGTTGTGCTGACAATGGTGGATGGATTTCCCCGATAAAATCAAGTCCCCACTGCTGAAATGGTGCATTGACTTCAACAGGTTTCAGAGGAAGTGGAAGTAGTTTTATTTTCCTTTGAAAGACTTGACATTCATGATAGCTCATGATTGTTTTGTATACATCTAAAAATAGAGTCGGCCAGTAATAACCTGCTCTCAACACTTTCTTTGCCATTGTCTTCCAGAACAAATGACCACCAAAATCACCTTTACGAAATTCATAAATCACCTGCTGAGCTTCGTCTTCAACCAAATAGTTAAGTAAAAGACCTCCCAAATCTTTCCAATAAAGGAAATTATTTAAAATGCAAAATTTTGCAGCTTTGAGTTTGAGTGATCTACCTTTGATCTTTGTCATTCCAAGAGGTGGTGAAAGATGCTGAAGTATATAAACTATATGTGAATACCATGGTGATTGAAGAAACATTTCAGAGACTTGAATGAGAGACCCTTCTTCTTCATCTTCTGACATGGATGTGATGAGATTGATGTCTAAAGCATGCAGATTTGATTCAGCCATTAGTCTCACCAAGCTTGTCCTTTGATTAGTTTTTGGGTTTAATCTCTAGATCATATTCCAACATTGCTGCAATCCACTTCCCTCTTCTTCCTTCTGGATCAGTTTGTATCAGCACATCCTTTACTACTACATTGGGGACGTACGCTATGGTGTGTAAGTGTAGAATATACACCCTGAAATCCTTCAATTCTTTTACTAGAGGAAGTGCATGTTTTTGAATTATATTATACCACAAAGCAGCATCTCAAATAGTCCTACTAAAAAAGGCAACGGGCTTCTCCAGCTGATCTATCTTTTGCATCAATACTGTAGCCATGGTATGCTCGGATGCAAATGAAAATATAATAAAATCCTGAGTATAGTTAGGACTAATCAAGACCAGGGCTGTAGAAAAAGAATACTTTACCAAATTGAATGACCTCATGGCATCCTCCGTCCATTTTACCATGTTTTCCTTTTTCAACATATTAGTCATTTCTCGTAAATGTTCGCAAATTTGGTATAAATATGTGTAAGAAATTCATCTTACCATTGAAAGCTTGTATCTCCTTTTTGTTGTGGGGAAAGTCTATTTTCTAGATTGCCTCCACTCTTGAAGGATCAATGTGAATACCTTATTTTTAGATAATATTACCAAGAATCTTTCCTTCATCCATGGCAAAAAGACTCTTCTTTGGATTAAGAGATATCCCGAACTTCCTACATCTCTGAAAAAAATCTTTAAATGGTGTAAATGCTCATCATTGGAACCTAAAAAAACTGTCAAATAATCTAAATAAACAACCAAAAATACATCCTTCTCATTAGCAAAAGTGATGTCCATTGCTCGCTAAATGTGCCTCCATCATTCTTCAAACTGAATGGCATTTTACCATAATGAAAGGTTCCCCAAGGTGTTGTAAATGCAGTTTTGTCTCGATCCTTTTCATGCACCAGGATCTGATTATAACCTGAATAACTATCGAGTAGTGACACGTGTGATGCTCCAACTACTCTTTGCAGGATATGCTCCATCTTTGGAAGTGGATAGTTATTCTTTAAGGATACTTTGTTGATGTTCAGGAAATCTATGCACAACCTTATTTCTCTAGTCTTCTTACATACTGGGACTAAATTCGAAATTTAATAAAAAAATCTGATCGAAACAATGATGACAACTTTGAACAATATTTTTACCTCTTTTTCGATGGATGGAAGAAACTTTGGATTGATCCTTCTTAAATTTTGTCTGAAAGGCTTATGATCTAGCTTGATAGGAATAGTATGCTGAATTATATCTTTACCTCAGGAGACAATGCTTTTGATAGCTTTACAACCTTGGGCTTGTCAGCTTTTCCAAGACTGACATCCTCAACTCCTTTATTAGTAGGCACCAAGCTCAGCTTTCTTGCCACATCATCGTGATTGAAAATATCCTCTAAAGCTATGAGACCTCTAGGAATAATATTATCTTTCAGTTACAATACCTCCATCTGATTCACTTCAATCTCTTTTTAATCGATATCATAATCATCATCTATGGAAGCATCCTTGAATTTTCCTTCATTTTTCAAAAAGGTATTGATTTCGTTATCATCCCAAAAAACTTGCCAATACCTTAAATTATCTAAAACAGCAGGCTAGTGTTTGACATGAATTTCAAACTTGTTGTTGGAGTTCATTGGGATCTTCAAATTGCATGTAGCAGTGGCGAAAGAGTCTACAATAATGTTTTGAGTTTGGAGTACTGATGTCAAGGTATATTCATGAAACATTCTCAAAATATCTAGGACTGCATTTCTGTAGGCTCTCATCCGAAAATGCTTTGCTTGATACTCCCCCTTCACCTATTTGCTGACGAGCTCTAAATCACCAAAGACAGAAATCCTTTTTGCATTGAATTTCTTCAAAATTTTAAGACCTGTAATCAAAGCTTCATACTCTGCTTCATTGTTAGAGAAATCAAAAGCCAACTTGTAAGAACCTACTCTAACATTACTTGGGACTTTGGTGGGCTGGGAAGTAAGGCTGTAAATCCAAATTCCTATATTGGCACTGTCCTTACCCACGACACCATCAAAATCCATGCTCCAAAGGCCTGATTCGTCTTCTAAATGCTGAAATTTCGCTTCCTTCTTTACCTTACCTTGAATGATCACTTCATTTTTCTGCTGTTCACTGACCTTTTGCTATTGGTATGTGGACTGCTCAGAAGAACTTGCTATCTTTTCTTTTTCCTGATCAAGGACTTCTCTAAAATTCTTTGAAATTATTGGAACACTATCTATTTCTACAATCTAAATATTTACATCATTTAATCCGCTATCAGAGTACAAAACAAATGTTTCTAAATTAGTATGTACAACATTTATTGGATGATTGAGTGGCTTCTCTTTGCTAGTGATCATGTACTTCATTTTCTTTTCCCTGTATAACTTTATCAATTGGCCAAAAAGGGTAATGGTAGCATAAGAGAAGTCAAGTTGTAAAGTTCCCTTAAGCTTAGAAACCCACGATCTGGACAAGAGCATACTGAATCATGGTCGAATATCAGCAACGACCACATCCATCAAAACATTTTTGTCTGGGATCTGATCTAAAGACACTACCAAATCTTTAATAAGACCAATGAAACGAACTCTACCAGAGTCAAAGGAGTATGAATCATGGTATTTGCATGTAATACCAAGGCCCAACTTCTCCATAATGGCTTTAGGCATCAAATTATGAGAAGCTCCATAATCAAGCATGGCATTATGGAGAATGTACTCATGCAATCTAAGACTTAGATAAAAGGGAGGGACTTCACTATCTTCAGACTGACCTTCTATGGCAGGAACAAAAATGATTTCAGGATGGTCATCTTCAACATTTACCGTATCTGACAAAGGGTCTATTTGCAAAATTCTAGACACCTGGTGTTTATAAGTGTTATTCTTTAACAACTCAGTCAAGGGAATGGACACCTTAAATTTAGCAATTTCATTTTCTAAATTAAAAGATGAAACTTTTCCTACCTCTTTGATAAGGAGGTCCTTCTTCTCTGTTTGCTCTTTTGCTGCACTTTACTGATTATTCTTCTCGTTTGCAATGTTATTTTTTGATGGTAATTTGTTGGAAGTTGGATGAGCATGATCCTTCCCTTCTTCTAAATGTGTGAGGAGTCATTCTTTGATTGCAACTCTTTTACTTTTTGAATGGGATTGATTGGCACATCTCTACTCCTCAAATGATACTGCTTCTGCTGCATTGTCAAATTGTTCATATAACCTCGCTAATAATCATCGGACTCAGCCTCCAAAACTGAATCATTTGCTGGTATGTAAGCTTCATCCCTTTGGGTGTCTGGAGCCTCTGCATATTCTTCACCTTCCGTCAGAAAAATGGGCATACCATCGGCAGTGAAGAAATGGTTTTCTTCAACTATCGGATCATCATCATCATCATCATCTATTTCTATTCCCTAAACATAATTCTGCTATAAAGGAGTACTGATCTGTTGTTGTTATGATGGTTGGTCTGGTGCCTTTTGTTCCCTTTACTTCATCTAGAATTCGGGCTGCTGCAACCCTCTAAAATTTGGGTTCCTAATTTGTGGTTTAGATCTATTTTTAATGGTCAACCGGTCAACCATATTCTCCACTGTTCGGATCAAAGTATCGATCTTAGCATCTGAGGAAGATTCTTCCTCTTTTATGGTCACTCTCTTGTTATATCTCATCCTTGCTCTTTTGGCCAGCAGATTTGATTCCACACTTACAACGTTCTTCTTCATATCTTCAAGTGCGGTAGGATCTCTTTCTCGTAACTAATATGCCATATCAGCATCAAAACCATTTGGAAACTTGAGCAAGGCTAACCCCTCTAGTGGTTTAATGTTAGCCGGAATAGCATTATATACTGCATTAAACCTCACACGGTAATCTTGCACACTTTCACCAGCATTCCTTTTAACATTTTCATACTCAGATAATATTTGAAGTGGGTTCTTCTTTACCTTCCAGTAGTCTAGGAATTGTCTATGCAGAACCAAAAAAGTGTTGATAGAGATTGATGGTAAAGATCTGAACCATTTATGAACTTCACCTCCAAAGCTTTTGACAAACAATCTCATAGTCACATTTTCTACCTCTACCTCATGAAGGTCAAAGAAGTCATTCATTCTATCAACATGTTGTTGCACTGTAATGCTTTGAGTGGCATCAAAAAGAGGTATTTTGCTTTGGTAATCAACAAGCATATCATCAAGATTCTGAGGTAAAAAAAGGGGTGCATACTGTGCAGCCATGACTCGAGGTGGGGGAGGTGGATTTAAAGCAAGATTTGTGGTACTTGATGTATTCAATGGAGTAGTAACAATAGGAGGATTAACAATCTACAAAGATGAAAGCAATGGGTAGGGGATTGTTTGAGTTGCAGTAGATGTAAAAGAGGTACTTTGAAAATCAAAGCATGGCATGTGTTTCACCCAAGTGTCTATTCTTGAAGCAAGATTTTGTAACTGATCAAGAGCATGCATAATCTGTCATCTTGATTTACTTTGGGTAAAAAAATCTTGAGCGGGGTTTTCAAGAGATATTGAAAAGTCAAAAAATATGTGATCAAGCCAACTCATAGACTTACTTCGAAACAAACTTTGCTCAAAATTTATATCAAATTCAAGATCCTGCAAAGTATCTAACCTGTCTAAGAGTGAGTAGAAACGAGGAATAGAAACTTCACTTGATTGTTCAGTCAATTTTTCTTCGGCAGCACTGAATTTGTCTATAGGATTCCTAATGTTTCTTCCCAATCTTATGAGGATCATCAACAATGACTGGTGGATTCGGATCTGGATTGGATCTGGTGTATCTTCTCGAAGCCAGTATGCTCAACTTTTGAAGTTTTTCTATATTGCTTTACAAGTTTCCTATTTCAGCCTAGAAATTCTAAAACTCATCATCCGAAATTCAAGAATTTAAACGAAATATACTACTGGGGTGATTTGTCTCTCATTCCCCAGTATGGTCGCTAGTATGTTATCACCTAGATTTACCTCAGGCTGAAGGGAGGAAACTTCTAGGGTAACCACAAACCAAACTTAGCCTTGTAGCTAGCCCTACAAGGTTGGGAGAGGGCTCTCTCCTTTATAATATCAATCGAGATGACTGGATCAGGTAAGGATTTTAGGCTAGGTATAGTAGCACGAGAGTTTTGATTGGTTTTGTTGGTGTTTCGTTGATTCAGATGGAGCTAGGCAGTTTAGGTCTGGGAAATTACGTCAAAAATCCAGGGTGTTCTATGGGACAAGGTAGGAATAGGCATTTAGCACTTTAGGTTTAATGTCACGAGGTGTTTAAGACTGATGAGGAGCTAAGGATGGCATGCGACAATCACAGATCCTTCTCAAACAATAGAAAACATGAAATATTGAATGATTTCGCAAGGTAGAGCACTGTTACAATGGATTCTATCTATATAACTTGATAACATTCAATAATAAGCAATGAAATGGATGATGGAATAAATAAAACATGTAAACAAATGATTACAAAAGAAAAAATTGTGGTAAAACTCCATACCATAGGGATCCCATAAAAATAGTTGCAAATCCTATTAATCTCCTTGCCAAACTACTTACAATGATGTACAATCAAGCTCTGAGCATCCAAGTGATTCCAACCCTTTCAAATGAAAAAGAGAATACATGATATAGGCATCCAAATCACTCATCCCAACCATTAGGGGTCGAAACCATGAGAAGAGGAGTTGTTTCAACCATTTCTAAACAAGGAACTGGAATCTAGGCAACCAAACATCTTGCCTCTAAAAGAGGGGAAACTAATTCATTACCCTCAAAACCACTTTTAATCTAATGAATCTACCATCTACCAATGTTCAATCATCATATTCACAAGCCATGACATTAATTATATTAGTAAATCATCCACCATGAGAGAGAAATCATAAACATAGTGTCTAGTCAATTTAACGTCTTAAATTGCTCTACATAAATTATCAATCTGGGTATCGTAAACTGATGAAGTATGGTGCACCATATGTGCTTAGTTAACCTTTTTCTTACTTCGTTGTTTTATAGATTTTATTTTGTTTTGGGGTTTTGTTCTTGTTGGTTTTCTAAAGTGTCTAATGCAAATGGAAATCCTATTCTAAGGTCTTAAAAATACTTTTAAAGGACAAGTATGGATAGAGATTTCAAGACAAGGCCTATGTCCCTAATGGTAACTTCCAAAATTTAGCACTTCAAAAGATCTTAAAACATGTTATTGATGGAATTAATACTTAAACAAAAGTGTAAATATGCAGCTACTTTAATCAAAATAGAATGCAACAACCAAACAATGAGCTAGTGACTATGAAACCTAGTATCCTTGTTGTTGTATAAAAAGAAAACTGAACTTAAAGCAATTCAAAAACTGTAAGCAAAGGAAACTAAATCACACTACTTCAACTCATATTCTGACCCCTCACCTTTCGACTCGCTCTGGCTATAGGAGGCAATCATAAACAAATTGAGTAATCTAATATCTAAATTGCAGGAAAGTAAACTAAATCATACTACATCAAATAATATTCTGATTCCTCACTATTTGAGTCGCTTGGCTATAGGAAGGTAATCATAAACAAATGGAGTAATATGATATCTAAATTGCATGAAATGAAATTGCATAAAATGAAACTAAGATCAAACTACACATTCATACTTCAATCCCTCACCGTTCGACTCGCTCTCGCTATAGGAGGTAACCGAAAATGACATGAGTAATCTAATCACTAACTTGCAGAAAAGTAAACTAAATCATATTACATCAAATAATATTCCGATTCCTCACTATTTGAGTCGCTTGGCTATAGGAAGGTAATCATAAACAAATGGAGTAATATGATATCTAAATTGCATGAAAGTAAATGAACAAAACTGAAAGAAATAACAATGCTGGAATTAGAACTCAGAAATAAATCAGCAGAAGGACAAGATGATTCCATCATGTCATTAGTCATTAAAAGGCTATGTGCATCACTAATCTACAATCAACCGGTTGAACACACTTGCATGAATGAAAAATCTAATCTATCAAACTTGAAAGCAATCAAATGACATAATCAAATCAAAGTAAAATTACAAAATGAAGTCTACTCTACCTTACATTCTAATAAGCTCCATGACATCTACTTCACATCTCCTTCCATGTTGAGAACATCAAAGCTTTATTCAAATTCTTCAAAATTACAGAGTACAACAAAGCTCTCTAAAACTTTCAAAAGCCATCAAGGAAGAACTACAAACTCCAAGCTAAAGAACTAACTCTAAGATTACAAGCTGAGACTTAACTAACAAATGAAAGAGAGAGATCTCCTATTTACACAAAAAGATGAGAAGCCATCTCATTAATGAGAGTCCATGCATCCCTCCCTCTACCTCTAGAGTCCTAATCAAAATAGGAACTGATAAGACACATGTCTTCTTAGAGTTTCAATAC
>APFE031358416.1:195720-226260 GCA_000404065.3 Pinus taeda
TGAAATCAAAGCAAAATTGAACACACTTGCATGAATTAAAATTGCATGAATGAAAAATCTAATCTATCAAACTTGAAAATAATCAAATCAAATCAAAGCAATATTTACAAAATGAAATCTATTCTACCTTACATTCTACAAAGCAATATTTACAAAATGAAATCTACTCTACCTTACATTCTAATGTGCTCCATGACATCTACTTCACATCTCCTTCAATGTTGAGAACATCAAAGCTTTATTCAAATTCTTCAAAAGTACAAATTACAACAAAGTTCTCCAAAGCTTTCAAAAGCCATCAAGGAAGAACTACAATCTTAAGAACTAGGGACTAAAAAGACTAAAAAGACTAAGAAATGAAGGAGAGAGATCTCCTATTTATACAAAAAGATGAGAGCCATCTCATTAATGATAATCCATGAATCTCTCCCTCTACCTCTAGAGTCCTAATCAAAATAGGAACTGATAAGACACATGTCTTCTTAGAGTTACGATACAATTAGGAGATGTGACACATATCCTCATGATCCCATGATTCTTTCCACTCAAATTCGAATTTGGCCTTAGAGTGCCACATAAGGGTCTTCTAGAAGCCTTCTTTCAACCTACACATGTCAACAATCTCAACCCATTTGTTAGGTATAAGCATATGCACATTATTTTCTAATTTTTAACCACAAATTCACTTAAAAGACTTAGAATTAATAAAGATTGGAAAAACATAAATGTGGCCCAATGATAATGAAAGTGAGATGAATGTGGTGACATAGTAGTGAAATGGAGGTGATATAATGGACATAATAGTGAAAGTGTAATGGAAATGAATGACATTTTCAAGACTCAACAGGTCGAACACCACCAACAAGAACCTTGAGGAACCCTACCAAATTTCAATCTGCTATAACTTTTGATTACTTTAGAGATTTTCAAGCTTCCATATACCATTGGAAAGTTATTTTCAATATCTATCCATTTGTATAGTTTGTAAGAGAATATGAGTGAATCTTATGGAGAATAAATTATTCCAATTATATGCTCCATTAAACCAACTTTATCATCAATGATGACATTGTTTAGAAATATTCTCAAAACCACCTTTGACATCAATAATCTTTTCCATCCACTAAACACCTTTGAATCCTTATGAAATAAAATTGGAAAAGCAATTTATTGGGATGATTAGGTAGATGAGGAGTAACCTACTAAATATACAAAGACATCAAATATCACTCATAGAAGGGTGACACCTCAAATTCTAGAAATACAGGTTGGATCCAAGTTGGGAAAATGGACAAAAATATCTCGTCAAGGAAAATGAGAAGTCAGTTAAAGTCAAATTAACAAGTAGTGAGAAATGGAATATAAATGTATTTGGATTTTGGGAGTATTTTGGAAAAACTTTAATTGGAAAGGGAATAAATATTTTGTTTTATGGTGTTTTCGCTTGAGAGTTTGGATTGAGCCATCATGCTCATTATCAAACCCAAAAGGGATATTAGCAACATTGAAGAAATGTAATGTTTCTCAGTCAGATCCCATATCTCGTTTTTAATATAAACTTCCATATATGCTTCTTTAATATAAAAAAATAATAACAATCGTAATAATAATAATAATGAAAATGAACATAATTTTTTATATTTTATAACAATAAAATATGAAATTGTCATGAATCAATGATAACTTTATTGGATTAACTCAAAACACGATTAGTTTCAAGTTCATGAAGAGTAGTACTTAACCACATCTTCTCTTTATCTTGCACTTCTTATTTATGAATGTCATAAGAGATTACATTACCTTATGAGTATGAAATATTTAAAACATAGGTATTGATATTTGTAAAATATCACATCAAAATAAAATATATTGGGATTACTTGTTGTTACTAGTTATCTATAAACATACTCTATGCACGAGACCTTCCTTAATCACAAGTACTATTCTTGAATAATAGTGAAATAATCCTTTCTCAAAATGGGGAAAGCTAATAACTACGTTGGGGCTAGGGACGCTCAAAAACCACGAAGCAATAGTGATGGTATTGGGTTATCCCAATGCGTAATCATCCCATGCTTATTTAGTTGCTTTGAAATGGGGGAGATTGATAACTCCATCAGAGCTACAGACACTCATTAGCAACAGAGAAAAATCAATGGTATTGGTTTATCTCAGTGTGTAATCATCCCATGGTTATTCATAATGAAAGAAAAATGAAGCTTCTAGTAAAAAATATTTTATATCATAAATAGAAAGTGATAACATTACTTTATTTAGAAAAGTCAATGACTTTGTTGGGGATATGGATGCTCACTGGCAGCAAAGCAACATCCAATTCTAGAAACTCATGTAGTTGGACTCAAAAAAGGAAAACATAAATCCCTAATAAATAGTATGTAATAGTGTCATTTCACTTTCATTATGAGATGAATGTCATACTTGTAATTTTGAAAACTAATACCATGATCATTAAATTCTCTTCATAAATAATAATAAGAATGCAAATATTTAATTTCATTTGTGGTTTTGAACTTTTGGATAACAAAATTTTTATTTGAGTTAAATCTTTTCATAAATATAAGTAAACATTAATATCGAAATATAATGAAAAACAAAATACATATGCAGAAAACAATAAGAATAATAAGCATAGAAATACAATATCTACTTAGAAATAGAAATTAGAAGGGTAAGTCCCATAACTAAATATGTCTTTCCACCATGTTGAAATTAAATTTAGATAAGTTATATTGTAATTAAAGTAAAACAATTACATTTTTGTTGTCTTAAAGCCTTGAATATAATTTCAAATTATAGATTTTCATGTTGGACAGTTGGAATTGTGTGCACGACTAGTGGCATTGAAAAGGCATATGCAAATATGTTGGCATTGATGTCAACAATCATGCTGAGGAGTTGTATTGGGAAGTTAGCTTGCCTAACAACTGGTAGGATTTTTGGCATGGATGTCAACTAGACAAGCTTTGTTGCTTGTTGCAACAGATGTTGGTAGTGATGACTCAAAAGGAATCTCTTGGTAGCTACAAGCTTCATGTAGAGAATCATCACAGTATCAGACTTAGTGGAGAATCTATCAAATGATGATTATAGTGATATCCTAGGATTGAAGTCCATGGGAGTTGCATGCCTCATGCTAAGGACATATTGTGGGTGTGTTTCCCTGTTGTATGTTGAGCCAAGGAGCAGAAGGATTACAATGATATTGGAGCCAGATTTTGAGGTAGTATATGGGCTTAATGGCTAATCAAGCTCCTTCCATTGGAAATAGATATGGAAGAGCTTTCCAACGGTATGTAAAAGTCCATAAATGGGCATGTGGTTCGAAAGATATGGCCTTTTGAAGTTCAGGTTGATTAAGGCCTTATGCAGGTAGGAAGATCAGAGATAACAGGTCCTGCAGATCAAAACCCCCAAAATTCGGAGATCATAGCATTGGAGGAATCGTAAATCGAAGTTCGCAGGTTTAAGGAACTACACATATCAAGTACATATCGTCGATCAACGATTAGCGACATCGCATGTCGGAGGTCTCGACAATCTGCGATCGATAGATCCTAAAGAGTAATGCACAACTAACGTGATTTGTTGATCAACGAATAGAGATATCAAAAATCAAAGGTCCCGACGATCCTGACATATCACACATTGGCATTTTAAGGTGCCAGGGTATGGTGCAATGGCTAAGGCATTCACCAATTAGCGACTTGCGATATTGCAATGTTGGAGGACCAGAGCATTTCAACGATTGTTGTTTGGCGCTTTTAACAAGTGTTAACCTCAACAGGCCGCCGATCTACAAATGATGATAGAGTTAAATGTCGAGGACTGTGCATTCTTTGTTAAATCGCTGAGAACGCCAAAAAAAAAATACAAAGGAATTTGCTGAAAAATAAGGGAAGGCGAGGCCTCTTTCACTCTCCTCCAGGAGGACATGTGCAGGCATCGGGTTGAGGCCGATGAGGACAGATGGTACTCTCAGATGTGCTATGAGGTGGACATGTGGCAGGATCTGATTGGTTCCGATAAGGGACACGTGGCTGTTGATGTCAGCATGACGTACCGGTACAGAGGGACATGTGGCAGATAGATTTGGTGTCTTGAGGTGACCTGATGGGCCATATTTTTGTGACATGTGTCACCACTTAGAAGACACCACGTGGCAGTGATGACATCACTTCGACGATTGGAAGTTTGCAATGGTTGGCACATTGACCACCATAGGGATTCTTCGATTAGTGGGTTCTGATTTTAGGGCTAGTAGGTGGTCGCATAGTCTTAAGGGAACCATAGGTTGTGGTTTAACAGAGGAACCTATCACCTATCGGCAATCGTTGATTAATAGTTTGTTGTTGCTGGCATAAAGGTAGTAAGGAGAAATCCCTGATAAGAGGACTCCGATAGCGTTTAGCGCTTGGTTATGCAGTCAACAAGAAATCAAAGGCATAGGGCTTTAACAAAGGAAAAAGGCTCCCAGCATGATGTTGAAAGACTTAGCACCTTAGGTATTGGCACCCTGTGAACGCCCTCGTTCCTACGAAGAGAAATTCAAAAAAGGGGCTGGAACGAAAAAGGGCCAAGAGCAATCAAAGTTCACTATTTTCATATAGATTTTAAGTGTAAAAATTCCGATAGAGGAAAAGGTTGATAGTGCTTTGTAGTGTAATTCCTCCAATAGAGTAGTAGTACAAAGGTGTAATGAAGGATGTATGGGTCGATAGTTGTAGGTTTGACTGCCCAACAGAGGAATTGGTCGTTGAAGAGATTATGTGCATGCTTTACATAAATAAATGAAGAACAACAACGCCATGCCTAAAGTACATAGAAGCCATGATGGAGTGTTGTCAAGCTTTGAGAGCTTTGAAGCGCATGATGCGTCTCAGTGATGGGAGAGGTGCAAAAAGAGTGGACTATGCCTGGGTTGAGTATAGAGGTTGTTTAACTAGTGGAATACTCAACAGAAGCATGGAGAGGCCATGTCTAAGGACAATGCGCAGTTATTCCTAAGGACAATGTCACAACAACGACATGCGTGCATCATCGATGGGATGAACAATAAAGGAACAAAACTGAGGAGCTCTGATGAGAAAAGTGGGGGAATGAAACATAGTTGTGTGAGAGCTTTAGAGAAAAAGCACTCTCTATGTGTACATTGTTGTAAGAGGTTGTGAATGAGCCAGTTCTGTGTGTAAAGGTCGATAGTGCATAAGCAGAAGAATAGAAACCCCGAGAGCAGCAGTCTGTCTGTGAAAAGGTTGTGAGTTGCATGTGTGCTTTGTGTGTAAAGGCCAAGAGTTTCCTGTGAGATGTGAGGCAAGGCTGGAATTCCTGTGCTCTGTGTAAAGCCTGAAGTGCTAGTGTGCTGTGCAAAAAGTAGAGGTGCCTGCATTGAGTGAGAAAGGTTGTGTGTGTTTGTTTGTGAGCTGAAAGCAGAGAACTGTGCCTGTGTTGTAAGTAGCAAGGCTGAGCGCAGACTATGTGTTTTGAAGAGTAGAGAGGCAGAGAGATGAGTGATTGCTGATGATAAGCAGATCAAAGAGATTCTGAATATTGATGTAGAGAGTTGAAAAGTACAAAAAAGTGAGGTGGGATCAAAAGTTGTTATCATGCAGAATTGCTGCGAAACTATAGAGAACAACCGATTCCTATTTGAGTGTGGGTTGGTGCTTGCAATACAGGAATTTGGTGCTTCCATCTCCAGTGGAGCTTGAGAGGGCTTGGGGGTCGGTGCCTCCTACAAGTTCATGCTTGCATAAATCCAAGGAGTTGCAAGTTGGTGCTTGAAACAAATCCATGAGGTCGGTGCCTCATATGGTGCTTCTGGTAAGTTGGAAAAGTGTCTACAAATAGAGGGAGTTGGTGCTTCCTACTAGTTAATGCTAAAAAAAAATCAAATGGAGTTGGTGCTTCCTGCGATTGGTTGCTCACAAACCAAATTGATGTAATAGAGTAGGTGCTTCTATTTACATCAATAACAATAACAAGCTTTGTGGCTTTTTTCCCAAACAGGTTTCCATGTTAAAAACCTTGTGTCTAATGTGTATGATGCTTATCTTTGATATGCTTGTGTGTTGAGTTTATGTTGCTTCCATATTATATATTATTGGTGGTTATATGGTTGGATGCCAAGTTTAAATAAGAAAAATAAATTGGCATAAATAAGTAAAATTAACCTTAATATTGATTCAGCCACCCCCCCACAACACCCCCCCCGAGTATTATCATCGTTTACAACAATTGGTATCAGAGCCACATTCCTTCAGAAATAGCTTAATCGCTAGAAGGCAGATCAAATGGAAACAATGGCTAATGAAGTTTGGATAGTAGCAGAAGAAGTTCCATTCTTAGATAGATCATGCCATGAGCTCTGGTATGAAATATGGAAGGTCAAAATGGAAGCCTACTTGATATCCTTGGATGGTGATATATGGCTTTCCATATTAAATGGAGAAAAGAAAGAAAGATCGAAAGAGGTCATCCTGAAAGGGCTATCTAAGTCAGATGTTGATGAACTAAGGCATTGTGAGTCAACAAAGGAAGAGTTGGACAAACTGCAATGTATGTATGGTGTAGATAGCCATCTGGTTCAAGAAGAGGTGGAGGAGCCCTACTACTCTAGAAATGAACTAGAATAGGGTAATGTTTCTTCTCATCACATTCTTGCTGATGAGCAAGAGATCTTAGAAGAGAGACCATGCTTCTTAGAAGCTAGCACCTTTGGTGGTGAAGAAAAGGATCCAGATGAAAGGATATTTTCTATAAATAGTTGTTGTCCTCAGCTCTAAAGTAGGTCAAAGAACTATCAGAGGAAATTCTCAAGAAAGAGGAGAAACTGAAATTCTATGAGCTTGAGAATGGAAATTTGAGTAAATCATTAGTTGAACTAAATTCTCAACAAGAAGAGGCTAGCAGACTGATTGGGATGTTAACCCATTAGTTGAGTGAAAAGGAAGCTTTTTGTGGGAGACTGCAAAAATGAAGTAGTCTCATTGAGACATGACTTAGAGAAATCAAATTAAATTTTGTCTCAATATCAAAAGCTCAAAGGATCCAACAAAAATAAAAGAAAGGTTGTTGGACAACAGCAACAAGGAAAGCAACAACAGGAAAGGCAACAACAAAAGCCTAAGAAGTAGCAGCTAGAAGTGCAACAGAAGCCCAAGCAACAACAACAACAAGTGCAACAACAACAACAAGTGCAATATAAGAGGGCAAGGAAATTGCAAGGAAGAGTGCAAGATAGTAATGAAAATTGTCATAGAAGGCACATGAGGAGCCAACAGAGGTCCCATCCTCCACAAATAGAGAGCCTACAAAAAAAGGTAACCTCTGTCATCAAAAGCATTTTTATGGATATTATTTTTCTTGTAATAATTTTGGACATAGAGCCATAGATTGTAGATGGCATGCAACAAAACAAAATGTGATGGTTAGCAGCAACCCAATAATGCATAGAAATGCTAGAAGAAGGCATGCTAGCCTTGAGAGGAGTTTTGACAAAAGAGATTTCAAAAAGGGAAACTTCTTTGCCCGAGTCTTAAGCCAAATTAGATGCTATCATTATGGAAATCTCGAGCACAAGAGAGATGGATGTAGAAATGAGAAGGAACATAATGCTTCTAAGCATATGAATGCGAATGCAGAAACTCAGGATTTGAAGAAAAGGAGAAAGAATGGAGTTGAAAGATAATCATGTGTCTTCAATGCTCTGTGTCAACAAAGAAAGGTGCATAGAGGAGGAAGAAGTAAAAAGAGTAATACTCCTACTCTTGTAGCAGTCCATTTTGAAATGAAAAGAGGCTCCAAGTGGGTTTGGGTGAAGAAAGAGGATTTTAAAGGAAAGTTTCATCTACCGAAGTGCAGCTGAGAGAAGACCGAAATAGGGGTAAAGAAGAAGTAAGAAGGGAATGCTTTTGGCAGAACTCGACCTTTAAAGGTCTGGAGAAAGAAGGAGGATAATCTGCTCAGGAGAAGTAGATCCTTCGTTTCTCTTCAGTGAAGGAAGAGAAGGGCCTCAAGCGAGGCTGAGGAAGTCAGGTGTAAGAGGCCTAGAAGAATAATCAGGATGGCGCATCTCATGGAAGAAGGAGGAGTACAACCAACATGAGGAGGAAACAATGATAAATTTTGTTGTGAGAAGAAGATGGGTTGTAGTGGCAGTGTGGAATGACTGGAAGCTCACAGTCTAGTTAGGTCCACCAGATCAGTCCCCACGCAAAGGCAGGGAATATTTTTAGGAGATCAAGGAGAATTGGCTTAGGGGGAGCTATGTTGATAAGCAGTAGTAGGCAACAATGGCCAGCTTCAGAAAGGAAATTGCTGAGCAAAGAAAGGGTTTGCATCTTTGATGAAACACTCTTACTTCATTTAAGTTGGAAGTGTATAATGTATAACAATCTTGTGTTCATGAAACACAATAGGTATAATACTTTTCATGTCCTTTAACCCTCAATTGGTGTAGCTATGTCAATTGGTTATGATGGGCTCATGTTGAGTAACCATGTATGAAAATGGAAATTTATTTATGATAAAAGAAATAGCAGAGTTTGCCTAGTACAATGCTCCATTTGTATCATTTATGTTGATGCAATTGGGATGAGTTGTGAAGAAATCCCTATATATGACGATGATCTCAAGGGGAGAAGTGGAGATGATCAAGAATGAGAGCAGTCTCAGAAGAAACAAAAGCAAAAAGAAGGATGAGCCAAAATGCATCATTGTAACTTGGTATTTGCAGTAACAAAAATACCATGCACAGTTCAATGGGTATCAATCCTTTTGATATAAAAGATGCATTGGTGGAAAAAGTGCTCAGCCAATAGCCATAAGGTGTCAAAAATTGGAAGGAAAAATGAGAGATCATATATGTTCAGGGGGAGCATATCATATTTTCCCAGTTTATGGAGTAGCAGAAATGAAAATCCTGATAAAGAGGCCTGCAAGGCAGAATGCACATCTTGACAACTAGACTCTAGTCCTCACAGTCAGTGAGAGCATGGGGAGAGAAAGGCAGCTTGTAGCACATTGCCATTGATGTCAAATGGGGATAAAAGTTATGGAGAACATGTGATGGCAATAAGGTCTTTGGTGACTCATCCCTTGAGATGTGTGAAAGCAGCTTGAGGTTTGGCCATCACTTGGAGAAAATGATGGTGTGTTGCCATCAATGCCAAAAGGGGAGATTGTTGGACAGCTGGATTTGTGTTCATGACCAGTGGCCTTGAAAAGGAATATGAAAATATGTTTGCATTGATGTAAACAATCATGTCGAGGAATTGTGTTGGGTAGTTGGCTTGCCTAACAACTAGCAAGAGTGTTTGCATGGATGTCAACCTGACAAGATTTGTTGCTTGTTGTAGTAGATGCTGGTAGTGATGGCCTGGGAAGAATCTCTTGGTAGTTGCTGGTTTCATGTAGAGAATCATCACAATAGCAGGCTTAGTGGATAAGCTATCAAATTATGATTGTAGTGGTAGCCCAAGATGGAGTTCCATGGGATCTGCAAACCTCATGCTAAGGACACATTGTGGGTGTGTTTCCTAGCTATATGGAGAGCCAAGGAGAAGAAGGATGGCAGTGACCTTGGAGCCAGATTTTGAGGTAGCAGATGGGATCAAAGGCTAATCAGACTCCTTCCATTGGAAAGAGATCTGGAAGAGCTTTCGAACAATATGTGGAATTCCAAAAATTCCCTTTTGGTTCGAAAGATATGTCCCGCTGAAGTTAAGGATGATTAAGGTCTTATGCAAGGAGGAAGATCAGAGATCAGAGGTCCCACATATTAGAACCCCCGCAAGTAGGAGATTGGAGCATTGGAGGACTCACAAATATGAGTTCATAGGTTTAAGGAACTACATATAGCAAGTGCAAATCTCCAACTAGCAATTAGCGACGTCGCATGTCGGAGGTCTCGATAATTGACGATCAGAGGATCCTATGGAGCAGTGAACACCAAACGCGATTCACCAATCAACGAATAGTGATATCAATAATTGAAGGTCCTGAAGATCTTGGCATATCGCACATCGGTGTTTTGAGGTGCCACGATGTGGCACAAAATCTAAGGCATTCACTGATTAGCTACTTGCGATATCACAATATTAGAGGACTAGACCATTTCGACGATTAGTGTTCGACACTTTTGAAAAGTGTCAACCTCAACAGGCTACCGATCTGCGAACACTGATAGAGTTAAATGTCGGGGGACTGTGCATTCTTTGTTAAATCGTCAGGAAGGCCAAAAAGAAAAATACAAAGGAATTCTCTGAAAAATCAGGGAATGTTAGGCCTCTTTCTCTCTCCTCTAGGAGGACACATGGAGGCATCTAGTTGAGGCCGATGAGGACATATGGAAGTCTTAGATGTGGTATGAGGTGGACAAGTGGAAGAATCTAATTGGTTCTAATAAGGGACACGTGGCTGCTGACATCAGAATGATGTACTGGTACGGAGGGACACGTGGCAGGTCATTTTTGTGTCTTGAGGTGGCCTAATGGGTCATATTTCTATGACACGTGTCACCACTCAGAAGATGTCACGTGGTAGTGATGATGTCAGTTCGGTGATCAGATGTTTGCAATGGTTGGCACATTGGCCACAATAGGGATTCATTGATTATTGGGTTCCAACTTGAAGGTTAGCAGGTGGTCGTTGAGCCTTAAGGGAACCAAAGGTTGTGGCTTAGCAAAGGAGCCTATTGCCTATCAGAAATCGACAATCGACATTTTGTTGTTGCTGTCATATATGTAGCAAGGAGAAATCCATGATAAGA
The DNA here is from genome assembly GCA_000404065.3 of Pinus taeda. Lineage (NCBI taxonomy): Eukaryota > Viridiplantae > Streptophyta > Pinopsida > Pinales > Pinaceae > Pinus > Pinus taeda. The sequence goes on from APFE031358416.1 coordinate 206,510, forward strand.
GTACTCCAATAGCATTTAGTGCCTAGTTATCCAGTCAACAAGAAATTGGAGGCATAGAGCATTAACGAAGGAAAAAGGCTCCCAGCATGATGCTGAAAGACTTAGCGCCTCAGGTCTTGGCACCCGGTCACTGCCTTCGGTCCTATGAAGAAAAATTCAGAAAAGGGGTTGGAATGAAAAAGGGCCAACAACAATTGGAGTTTGTTGTATTTGTATGGATTTTAAGTGTAATAGTGTTGATAGAGGAAAATATCTGATAGTGATCTGTAGTGTAAATCCTCCGATAGAGAAATAGTACAAAGGTGTACTGAAGGAGTTATGTGTCGGCAGATGTAGGTTTGACTACCGAGCAAAGGAACTGATTGTTGAAGAGATTTAGTGCATGCTTTGCAGAAATAAATGAAGAACAACGATGCCATGCCTAAAATACAGAGAATCCATGATGGAGTGTTGTCAAGCTATGAGAGATTTGAAGTGCATGGTGAGTCTCAATGATGGGAAAGCTACAGAAAAAGTGGATTGTGCCTGGGTTGAGTATGCAAGTTGTCTAAATAGTGGTAGACACAACAATAGCGTGGAGAGGCCATGCCTAAGGACAATGCATAGTGATGCCTAAGGACAATGTCATGTCAACGACAAGCTTGCAACATCCGTGGGATGAACAACATAGGAACAAAACCAAGGATCTCTCATGAGAAAAGTGGGGGAATGCAACATAGTTTTTAGAGAGCTTTAGAGAAAAAGCGCTCTATTTGTGCACTGTTGTAAGATGTTGTGAATGAGCCAATTGTGTGTGTAAAGGTTGATAGTGCCTAAGTAAAAGAATAGAGACCCTGAGAGCAACACTCTATGTGTGAAGAGGTTGTGAGTTTCCTGTGTGATCTGTGTGCTCTGTGTGTAAAAGCCAAGAGTTTCCTCTGAGTTGTGAGACAAGTATGAAGTGTCTGTGCTTTGTGTAAAGGCCTGATGTGCCTATGTGTTGTGCGAAAGGCAGAGGTGCCTGCGCTAAGTGAGAAAGGCTGTGTGTGTGCCTTCATGAGATGAAAGCAGAGAGTTGTACCTATGTTGTAAGTAGCAAGGTCAAGAGAGGATTGTGTGTTTTGAAGAGTAGAGAGGTAGAGAGTTGAGTGACTGTCAATGATAAGTAGATCAGAGGGTTGTTGAAGATTTCTGTAGAGAGCTGCAAAGTGGAACAAAGTGAGATGGGATCAAAAGTTGTTATCAGGAAGAATTGCTACCAAACTACAGAGAACAACCAATTATTATTTGAGTGTGGGTTGGTGCCTGCAATACAAGAAGTTGGTGCTTCCATCTATAATGGAGCTTGAGAAGGCCTGGGGGTCGGTGCCTCCTGCAAGTTGGTGCTTGCATAAATCCAAGGAGCTGCAAGTTCGTGCTTGCAATAAATCCATGAGTTTGGTACCTCATATGGTGCTTTTGGTAAGATGAACAAGTGTCTACAAATAGAGGGAGTTTGTGCTTCCTGCTAGTTGGTGCTAGCAAACAATCAAAGGGATTTGGCACTTCCTATGATTGGGTGCTCACAAACAAGATTGATGTAATAGAGTAGGTGCTTCTATTTACATTAATAACAACGACAAGCTTTGTGGTTTTTTTCCCGAAAGGGTTTCCACGTGAAAAAACTTGTGTCTAATGTGTATGATGCTTATGGTTGATTTGCTTGTGTGTTGAGTTTATGTTGCTACCATATTATGTATTGTTGTTGGTTATATGGTTGGATGCCAAGTTTAAATAAGAAAAATGAACTCGCATAAAGAAGTAAAATTATCCTTAATACTGATTCACCCCCTAGTATTATCATTGTTTCCAACATTCCAAAACATTTCCCAAAATTTACATACAAAAATGACATACTACACAAAAACATTCTAGTAAAACTTCACTCTGAAATGTCTATGACATCATTTTGATAATTGCTAGAGGCTTCCATCGGACTATCGACCTGATTAGAAGCCATCCCGTTAGAATTATGTGAGCATTGTGTGGATTGTAATATAGATGAAAAAGTTACCAACTGTCCCTACACCCGAGATAAACATTTCTTGATTTCCATCTAGCCAGCTAAGACTCTGTCCAATTTAGAGGTTATTGTTTCTTGATTATGAGTTCATGACCTTGAAGTCCCAACTTGTGCAAAATATCTTTCCATTTGTTCATTGTGTTCCATGGCAATCGTTGTTATTGTTCAGAATGAAAATGTATCTAATAGAAATGAGCACAACGACACACTATATGTCATTTTAGTCATTCATATATCTAATGAATCATTGATTAACATGCCATACCACACTCTAAATGGATTTACATAAATGATAAGTACAATTCTAGATGTGCAATTTGATGCGCTGATAGCACCCATCACCACAGGTTCATCAATAGACTCCATTGCCTAACTAAAGGCATCCGGTCTTTAGTTCTTGTTGCATCGTAATGAGAAAACATCACTAATAGGAGTCGATGTTGTAACCCAATTTGCACTAAGGAATCATAAAATTCATTATGATAATTGATCCTTCGAAATCCTCTACATTTATATGGAATCAAAGATATTTGGTATTGCACTATACAGATATTTTTAATATGAATAAACATATGTGCTCTAGTTCCATTTGAACGAATATTTGATCTATTCTAACGCATGTTACATATTTTTGTTAGCAATCGAACGACCCAATGATCACCTCATTCCAAAGTTTAAATCATTTGGTCCCAATCATTTTGATTGATGGACCACATTATCATCGCATATGAAACAACATAGAAAATAATCGGTCAAAATTCAGCCAACGTAATCTAATAGTTCATGTTTCTCCTATCACATGTTGGGTAATCGTATCGTGAGCCAAGTAGTATGTCAGTTAACCACATCGAACCCATCTAATATGATCTAATGGATGGGAGGTGACACATCCAATGATGGATATTTGATATCATGTGCTAACTTTTTCGTCGAATAAGCCCATCATCATCGCCTGAATTGATCTAATGTCTTAGGCTTAGTGTAATCTGATGATTGATACTCAACATTGGGTCAGGACGTGATCACCTGTTTACTGTTCATTGGGTGCATGATGAGATTGGATTGTTACTAACGATGTGATATGATGGACATTATTCACATCGAGCATAAATATGCACTTTGTTTAACGACGTTGCTACCACTCGATGTGATATGACAACTCACATTGGACCAAATCAACAGTTAATGTTTAGATCACACATTGAACCTAGGCATAGACTAGTGGAGCTCAACTCACACAATGCATCTAATGTTGGAAATTATTCCAATCTAACAGTAGAAGTTTTAAATAATCTTTGCACGTATGATAGAAACAAAAATATTTATAAAACAATAAATTCTTAGTAGTAATATATTTATTATAGGTATGCATTCAAATTAAATCTTTATTCAAGCTAATAACCCTTGCATGTGACCATTTTAATCACCTTTTAGTTTGTTACAATACATAGCTCATGTTTCAACTTTGTTCTAACATTAGGGGAACACCATAACTTGCTTGATATAAAATCCAAATAATAGACAAGTCATTAGAATCTTTCTCTAAATACATTATTTAAAAGTGGCAATTGGTAAATTTGTTAGCTCGAAAATGGCATTGGAAAAGTCAGAAAAGTTTTTTATTAACATTTTAGCTCAAACTTGTGATACTCATTTACTGCATGTAGATGTATTTTCTCTTGGAGCTAAATTAGTAATGACTGGTAAACCTTGTAGCTTAGACTCATATTTTCTGCATTATGTATTACTCAAACTTTTTCTACCACCAATGTACTTTGAGCCTGACCTCATCCTCATGTTAGCTAAGAATTATGACTTGTCTAGTGGATGCATTTTCCATCCTTAAAATGGATGTACATTCATGCAGATATGAGTATATTCTATCAAGAATGCTAAGGTTACATACGACCGGTAAAAACATTTCTAATAAAGAGATACATAAGGATTTTATTACTTGGGCTAAAGAAGAGAAATTATGTTTTCTCAAGAATTTAGTAATAATCCCAAACCAAATATTGGAAATTAATTTCCCAAGGGATAACAAGTTATTGAAGCCCCAATTTCAAGTTATGGTCTCTTTATTGACCATGTATTAGGTACACAGATGATTCATCAATCGATGAGACCATTTTTACGTGTCTTAGGGAAATTATGACTAGCTTTCATGAGGTTAGAATTAATTATCCCGGCTACCTTGCTCAAAACATACATTTCCATCTTAGCACTATACAATATTTTAGTTTATTTAGGTATACTACATAACTTATACACTTAGTCATTTTCTTCCATCTAGAGTACTTTACAATTAAATGGATAGTATTAGAAAATACATACATTCATCAGAAAGAAAAAGAGATAGACAAATGGATCAAAGTGTTGTACCCACGAAAAATGGAAGAAGGTTACATTCAATATGCAAATTCCTTCCTTTTTCATCTATATGAAAAACTATTAAGTAAAACTCCAACAAGGATTATTGATGACTTTGGAAAGATATTGCATTTAACCAAAGAGATAACAACATAGGGGGCTGGTTCTTACTTCAAAATAACAAAGTCATAAGAATATATGTTTTCAAAGGAAAGCCTTATTATTTTCTTGAACTCATTACTCCTCACCTCTTTGCTCTGGAAATGGGCAGACAAAGCTTATCAATGGATGAAGCTCACTTTGTTTCAAAAATAAAAGAGACAATGATTTCAATGCCTTATGAAATCTTATATTTAATGATTGAAAATATAAGTGCTTTCAAGATTATTGAAAAAAAATTAACTTCATATGGCTTGAAAACAATTTTTGCTTGGAGATATTACCCTCATCATATTAAATCTGAATTGAGAAAGCAAGCAAGCTTATATTCTTATGAACACATGCATAATCCTCAACTCGAAAGGTATACTAATAATAATATGTGGAGTGAGGATGTTGGTAAATACTAAGAGTTCAGAAGGAATCGTAATCGATATTTCACAAATGGACATAGATCTCCAAACAGGTGAATCTATTAATAGTTCAGTGATAAGAAGTCCATTCTTTAGTGCTGCTAAGCAGACGACTGCAACCATGGTTAAGATCTCTTTCATGAGAAACAACCCCCAACAAAACCGCCTTAAGAGAAGAGTAGCATAAATAGATCCTAGTGATGAAGGGAGGATTACAAAAGATAAGATGAATGATGAGGAATATATTATTTTGAGGAAGCTAGTGAAGAATCGTCTGAAGAACTCCAACAATTGATTAAAGGAACTCAACCAAAGGAACCTATTGGCCCAACAATGCATGTCACAACTAGTGTGACTACTGAAAAATCTAAAAAAACATAAGGGAAGGAGATAATGGTCTTAAAGGAAGGAGAAAAGGCTACAACTTTGTCAACTAGTATGGTTATGCCTACCATCACCCCCTCTTTTGAAGAGAATATAGGTCCCAAGTTTTCGTCATCCATAGGCTTTTATCAAAACAATTTTAGTTTGATTTTTGTCCAACTAAGCTTAAAGGAGGATCTAAACTCATTGGTTCGAGAATAACTTGTATTAGAGTAAACTTGAATGAAGTGACTGTTTGAGATATGGCGAAAAGGAAAAAGCAATCTCGAGAAATTTTAGCCAAGAGGTTCATTGAATCGACCTTTAGTGTTAAAAAAACTACAAATTCTATTGGCTAGAGTAGAAGCACAATTGATCAATGTTAGAACAATAGTAAAGACTAAAGTGAACATGATCAAAGAATTGGACAGTCAAATAATCAATTTATTAGGTTTTCCCAAAGACGGGAATGACACCAAACAATTATTGGAGTCTAAAGATAGAGAAATATGAAACTTAAAAGTGACCTTCAAAGCTTATGAACTTGAATTTTCAGATTTGGTTACAGGCTATCAACTTAGGGAAGAAGAGTAGAGAGTATAGGAACTATAGAGAACCCTCAATATAAAGGAGTCACATCTTAAAGATTTGAAGTAGCAAACAACAAAACAAATTACAAATTAGAGATAAGGAGAAATAATATTAAAACAAAATTAGTGAATATATGGTTGAAGTTGACTCTAGTCTTAAACATGAGGTAGCTGGAGATAATAGCTCAGATAAGATTAAATGTTTTAAATTAAAGGTTACTAATCTAGAAGAGCAAATAAATAATCTGTTGAGAAATGGCAACAAGAAATTCCAATTTAATTTGTCCTTGAATTAAACTGAGAATTAAAATCGAATTCTATTATCATAGCAACTTGTAAATAATTAATTAAGTTTAATTGACTTAGTTAGCTTTGGAATTTTGAGTTGGAAGTATTTTTGTAGTCATGTATATGTTCTCCCTAAATTTTAGGGGTCTAGGATGAGTTTATTTGAGTTGTAATTAGATAACTCAGAGTGAATTATAGACAGTTAAACTAGTTCTAACTATTTGTGAAACTAGTAGAGGATTAGTAGTGAGTTGGTACACTGGTGCATCCTCAGGTGCTACTCCAGCTAACTGAAGATTCCCTAATGAGAAACTCATTATTAGGGTAATTTTGAGGTCTAAAATGGGCCTCCTAAGGAAAATTTACAACCAAAATAAACTTTATAAGAACCAATAGGATTCAAAATGATGATGTCAACCATGGGGGATGATTCACCATTTTTGGAGTAAAAAAATAAAAAGATTAAAAAATAATAAAATAATAAAACTACTTTTTCAACTCGTATTTTCAACTTATCTCCCTAAGGTTTTATTCAATTTTCGAGCGAGAGTAATCCAAAACTAGGTCAATCCATATTTAATTTGGAAATCCTTCCTCCATCACTGCGTAATCCAAAGCTAGGTCCTCTTCTCATTGTATGCATGATATGTATGCATAGTCAAGTTTTTCATGTATTTTTCATTTTTCGTGTAGTAAGGTCCATCAAAAGCATGCAACATGGGTACTCATTGGATGATGAATAAATTTTTTCATGCAACGAGTGTTTCTGCTCGAAATTTGAGTAAACCCATATGGAGATAAGTTGAAAATACGAGTTGAAAAAATAGTTTTTTATTTTTTTCCTCTAAAATTTGATGATGTATTCTAATCTTATTTTATTATTCCCACTATTATTTTATAATTTCCTTAGGAGGCCCATTTGAGACCTCAAAATTCCCCTAATGGCATGTCGATTCAGAGAAAGACCCAATCGAGACTAGAGTACATGGACAATGTACTGTCAGTTGTAGAATGATCCAAGTTGTACAGATCATGCATACAATCAGAAGAGGACCTAGTTTTGGATTCCGCAGTTATAGAGGAAGGATTTCCAAATTAAATATGGGTTGATCCTCACAGTAATTGCGCAAGGAAATAGGGGCTTGGCAGGCAGCATAATTGGCTAAGTATTGGCTAGAGCAGGCTTGTGAGGCAAAGTGTTGATCATACTTGTGCAAGAATTGTTCTAGTGAGAACAAACTTTGTATTATCACTCAGATTTCTTATTAAAGCAATAAATAGTCAGGGTTTTGAGCAGTGGATTTCCCAAAAGAAATTATTGTGTTATGTGCCATTGATTATCTTCCTCTTGTTGATTATTGTTTTCATCGATCTATTGGTTTATGTTGTTTAAAGAGTAGAGTAGATTTTTGTCTTGTGTTTTAGTACATTACGAGCTGTGAATCTACAGGGAAATCTACAGAATCTAAAATTAGAAAAAAAAATAACTCATAGAAAATCAGACACAAAAATAAATAAGAAAAAATAATATTATTGAAGGAATCCAATCCTTGCTAAGAGTAAATGAGGAGGAGTTAAAATATTTAAACAAGTTTATAAAAAAATATACATTGGGAAGAGATATGATAGCTTAAGCAAGAAATAATATTTGGGACATGATTAATGAGAAGATTAGAATAATAAGGACTTGCGTGGACATATTATAGCATTGTGAGTGTCATTATCCCTAATTCTCAAATAAATACGAGGAATGAGATTCAACTAAAGGAGGTCGATCAACTTATACAAAATTTGAATTCCATTGATGAAAGTGTTATAAAAGATTTTGATCTTCCTACCAGAGATGAATGCATTATGCTTTTTTGTAAGTCAAGGAAGAAAGGAAAACTCTCGAAGAAAGGCCTTTGACTCCATTTCCATGTACATTTTGTTTGAGAGGCTTTGTCATTGAAGTACCAAACTTGTTCATTGTTATCACGAGGCTCTACAAGACAATAGTGGACCATTTCCACATGGCACATGGTATTTCTATATTAGGAGCATTATCGAAGTCAAACAGGATTGTCCTGTCTCTTCTCTTCAACATTATCTAGGATCTAAATTTTGAACTTGAAAGGTTTCCTAGAAATAATACAAAAGTTGGTGATGGGTGTATCTTACACCATGCCTTCATCTCATTACTTCTCATTTTTTGTGACATGGTCTTCCTAGGCTCCTCTACTAATGGATCACAGAGACACTTGGATGCACTTTCCAACTCTTGTGATCATCACCAACTTGTAGTTGACCATAGACTAAGGTTACGGTCTGTAAAACAACTTTGTGTTCCACATTGATTATAGAAGGAAGTTATATGTTATAAAGGGTTTCAATTCTAATTTTAGTAGTGTCCAAGTTTAGCAATTTGGTTTCCTAGTTTTAGGAAAACTAGTGTCCAGTCCTATGCTAAGTATAAGATCCAGTCCTAGCAACATAGCCAACATTTTAATCAGATCAACATCTTAACCAAAAAATGGACTATCTTTCACTTGTTTTATTTGAAATGCTCCAATGTCAACATCATTTTATTTTAAGACATAAAACAAGCTATCAAAAACATACCCTGATATAATTGAAGACATACAACCAAGTCTAGGTCAATTTCAATATGTTGAGAGTAATTTTCCATTTGAAATACATTCATAGTATTTTAAGTGGGAAACAAGTTATCAAAAACATTTATTGATATATTTGAAGACATACAACAAAGTCTAGGTCAATTTCAACACATTGGGAATGATTTTCCATTAGAAATAATACAGTCATAATATTTGGATTCACGCCCTTATCTCTAGTGCACATCATGAATTCCTTCTCCTATAGATTTGATTTTAAAAGATATGGTCAAAACGACATATGTGAAAATATATTAAGTCGCTACTTCTTTTTCTGCATCTTAGGAACCGAACAGCCCGTCTGACATATAGCTACTAGAAAACCTCTAGGGGTCTATGACATGTCCTCCTCTTTGTAAACCGGGTCACAACTAGGGGGCTTTAAACCTTGGATCTCCTAGTTTTCACAGATTTCATGTTATTGTGATCACCAACTGAGCTACCCCCCCAGGACATAAGCTACAACTTTTTTATTATTATCAATTGTGTCTCTATTCTAATCCATGTTATTGCAAATTCTTTATTGAAATCTTCTAGAAATTCTAAATAAACTAACATGTTGTTAATTACCTATAGGAAAGCATAAATTCAACCCGTCTATAAGCCTTTATAAGATATTATTGTTAACTAAATGCATGTAATAAATCTGCAGATAGTTGTAGCTATGGAAAGAGTTAGTTATGATGCTCGTACAAGGAAAACATGGAGGCGAGTGACCAGAGGTGTCCAACTACGATGCAATTCATCAAATGAGGACAAGGTGGATCATGTGAATGTCAACAATGCTCCCAGCAATGTTGTTGAAGATGACCATGTGGCAGAACATGATGTTGTCCCACCATCAACCAAAGTTCAAGGTGTCAGTTCAACTAAGAAAGTCAATGCTATAAGAGTACGGGCAAAAGAAGACATGTTAACTGTAATTGACGATATAGGGTTTAATGGATATTCAATTCGAGCAGATGCAAAAAAATATAGTATTGCTCCCTCGTCAATACATTATTGGATAAATGGGCTCACTCATACAAAATGTAGAGGGCCTTTTACAATTATGATTGAAGAGGAGGAGGTCGAGGTGGTTTTGTGGTGCAAGGAGATGGTACAATTGGGACATGGGCTAGAGTTGATACAATTCAAATCTATAATTGCTCAAATATGTCTGAGGCGGCCAAACCCATTTAGAGATGGGTTTCTTGGTAAATCATGGTGTTTTGGGTTTGAAAAAAACGTATAAACCTTGTATTGTGTACAACCAAGGGCCTTGATAGATACAATTAGCTTAAATCTATACCCTGCAATTGTGTCCAAGTTCTATGACAGTCTTTCTAGTGCATATGAGAAACACTCTTATGCTCCAAACCATATATGGAGCTTTGACAAAACATGTTTATAGGCAAAAAGGAATTATGGCATGCGGGTAATTGCCAAGAGGAGTCAAAACGTGCCAAATATTTTTCCTAATAGCAGGGAGTGGATCACTATTTAGTGTTTTGTCAATGCAATTGGTACTTCAATCCTAAGATTTTATCTATTCAAGGGTGAAACTCATATGAAAAACTATATACAAAATTGTGAACCAATTGCATGCATGGTTGCACATCCCCATGCATGGATGACTAAATAACTTTTTTTGAATTGGCTTTGTCACTTTGTTGCATCTACACGAGGTGGTGCATCACCTAAAAACAAACACCTATCAATTTTAGATAGACATTAAAGTCACATTGCTATGCAAACAATTGAGGCTAATAATTTGGGCTTCGACCTATTGTAATATTCCTAATTAGCCATTGGAATATTCGATTTTGCCCAAATTTTGCTTTCTATAGTTATTTATAAATAAGAAAAGTGAGGACGGGGGACATAACTCACTTTAAGAATAAAAAGTCACTTCCTAGTAGCACAACATTGTGACTTAAGGAGGAGCCAATGGGGCCAAAGGGGGACGCAGAAATGGGGCCCACGCAGACACATGGAGGGACTGTGCAGGAGGGAAGAACACATAGCAAGAGGGGAATCACGCAGGAGGAGGTAAGCTTAGGGATTGTGAGAGGCAAAGGCTATAAAATAGAGAGGAGCCCCCTCATTTTGGATCATTCAGTTATGTGCATTTTGAGCCAGTCATTTCAACTTCTGAGCATGCTGGCTATTTCACTGGTCTACAGCACTGTTTAGTGCATTGAGTGTCTCCATTCGAAGATCCCACCCTTAGCCCCGAGGGACTTCTAGTGCCTGCTCAGGCAATGTATTTCCATCGGTATTTCAACAATAGTTTTATCAGCATCTCAGTAGCAGTTTCATCAGCGTTTTGGAGGACTGCACAACACTTGGAGAGGGACGCAGTTCTTTTTGGTTGTAGTGCTGGATTGGGGTTTTGCAGGTGGATTTATGTTGGGAGATTGAGTAGGGTCCAGATCTTGTCTCATTGGAGGAATTTTAGCAGTGTTTTAGGCAGAGTTTAGAGGGGTTTTCTTCAGTGGCAGCGCAGGGCATTGAGGAACTGCGCGGAACCCCAAGAGGGTGTTTTTTGGGATTCAGCCATTCCAGAAAAGCTTTCTGCGTTTTTCTGGGTTTCTGGAGTAGAGCCTGAATCCAGAGTTTCAGCTTTTTCCAAGGAGGGGAGCAGCCCCAAATCATCTTTTGTTTTCTAGTAGCAGTAACAACACAACAACAACATCCACGTAGAGAGGCCATTCTTGTCATTTTGAGAGTATTTCTTCACTTGCCTTGTGCAAGTCGAGGTGCCATCTGTCTAATCACCTCTTGTACTCACTTTATTGCTTAGTATAATAAAATGGCTTAGCATTTCTCGCTGCATTTCTTGTGTATTTGCCTATATTTCCGGTTTACATTATTATATGTCGTTCCACTATTATTCTATCACTTCTAGGTTATTATATCATTTGCACATATTTGGTTGGAGTTTTTGCTGGGGTTTGAGGGATATTCTGGATTAGGAATATTACACCTATTAACACTGCCTACTCATACCACTGATAGGCTGCAACTCCTTGATGTGAGTGTGTTTGGGCCTTTCAGGAATTATTTCAGGCAGAGCGAGTTTCATGGATGGAAAATAAAATAGGGATTGAGGTGAAAAGGTTTGAGCTAGATGAGCTTGCAAGTAAAGCCTTTAAAAGGGTTCTCACACCATCAAATATCAAGGTTGGGTTTAGAAAGACTAGAATCTAGCCACTTATGATTCTCTTATGCATGATACTAGTTGTAATGAGGCATTTCATGTGGATGGTATAGAAGAAGGGGATGTTCAAGCACATGATGCACAGAAAGAAGTGAATGAACATGAAGATGCAGTTGCAACTGATAATATGATTTCCCACTTTCAATGGCACTTCTATGGTGATGATGATGAATATGTCAGTGAAACAAAATATAATCATGAACCAATTGACAGTAACATGGAAGTTGTTCTACCAACTGAAGCATATGCAACTTCTGCATGTGATATTTTGAATGACTCTGTTGATCATGCCCCTAACAATGAGAATGTGTTTGAAATGACATTGTTGATATTACATTAAGAAGCAACAATGACCAATTGATATTTCTAAGCCAAGTAATCCCACCACCATGGATGATAGAAGCCATGATGAATATGAACAAACATAATGTCTCAATAACCAATGGAAAAAGCATAAACGTACCTTCACAATCAACATAATCAAACAATGAAATTGTTCATTTTTTGTGGACGATAAATCGATGGAAGAAGACACTATACATAATGAGGTATCAGATGAAGAGAATAATATAGTTCAATCAGCTGTCTCGGATATTGAAAGTCAAATGTTAAGAAGGGAGCAACAAGTGTCAAGGAAAGAGAAGTTGAACAACATTTGAGTTGCACTTTTCCCTCTCAAATCTTGTGCTTTCTCACCTTTCAAACATAATGTTTATTTAAACTGTACACTTCACTCTTTACTCAAGACTCCTCTATTGACATGAATCAAGATGGAAAATTGTTAACAAGGAAAAAATAAATGATTGGATATCAAATTTATAACAAAGTAGGAATTCATAAATAATTCTATTAAAGGCATAGTAGGGCTACAAAGAAATGACATATTAGGCATTGTTTCCAAACACCAAAACTTTGTCGTGGTGCTCTATTCAGCAAAATAATTCTATACATTTGAAGACATCAAACTCTTTTTTAAGATAGACACACTAACAAACCGTTGAAATAATATCTCCACCACAAATAAAAATAGGAGTTAACTCACTGAAAATAATCTCTTATATCCAACTAGAGCTAACAACCTCCTAAAACTTAGAAGTAAACTATTCACATAGAGACAAACTCTACTTTGCATGAGAAATACAATAACAATCACAACCTTTAATATATCACACATTAGACAAGTAGGAGCTACTCATTCTAACACTCCCCCTTAACTAGTACTTGTCTCAATTTTTATGAGGTCAAGTCTTCACCATCAACTGTCATTGATTCAATGCACCAAATGCTCCACATATGTCGAGGACACTTCTAATTTGCAAAATCTATATCTAGTCCAACCTGGCACTTGCATCTTATACCTCATTCATGTAGACATCAACAAATTTTCAAAATTTATATAAATGAATAACCGCCCATCTTAATACATGGGTACCTAACCATTGAATCACCGATCTAATATGACATCCTTCATATATGTAATTCATACAACTTCTTGATAAACTCCCTTTGAACCTACATAAAACTCCTACTTTGTAAGGCTATCCTTCCTTTTCAATTGTTGAAGTATTTGGAATCTTCACCTACATCTTTGACATTTCTATTCTATAATCTCCTTAAAAAAATTGTAATTGTTCAACCAATGAATTTTAACCAACTTTATAGTGGCATATTAAAAAACACATTTCCCTTCCCCTACCATACATTCTTCATAAGTTCAATGTCACATCAATTCAACTCTATGACACCAATAACATCTATGTCATATTAAGGATTTCCCATGTGTTTTCCTCACACAACCATTGAACACATAAAATGCAATGGAACATGCTCCCATCAACGATATCTCAATACCTCGTTGATTTTGAGACGTCAAGCAAAACACAGGGCCATGCATCTCTGCTCAATTACGGCTTCCACGTACAACTCCATTCATGAACTAGGCACCGGGCGACAACTCAAGCAATATCATCATGGGTAGTTTACTATCACTAGATCTCAATCATCACGAGCACTAATAGCAGATTACTCCCATCCTTGTCTGGTCAATTTAACAATCGGCACTTTGGGAAGACGGGCGCTCAGATTTGTATCTCAGCAGGCCATTACTGTAACATTAATTATAGGAGCGTCGAAGATGTAGTTCAACGATTTAGTGTAACATCAATTATAGGAGCGTCGAAGATGTAGTTCAACGATTAGGTGGAGAGGTTTAGTCCTCACAAGTAATATGGTCTAATCTCGAAAAAGACTATATATGCCCGAAAGTTGTTTTAAACACAATTTTTTCAATTAAAAAAACACAATTAAATCTTAATATTATCTTCCATTATGACAAATTTAGCAACCCACCATGCACATGATCTCATAGCCTCTATGGCTAAACAAATTATCACGAACACACCAAAATATCACAAGCACATCATAGAAATCATTTATAAAAACAATCCACTAGTTTATCCTAGATTTACAATGTAGAATTTACATGATCACAATTCCTACTATGAGAGCATTAGGGTTGACCATTGTACCAGCTCTAATACCATGTATAAAAATTGGAAAGTAAACATGTCTACACATATCAACATTTTGTTTATATATTTTATTCAACAACTATATATTTTATGTAGCAAAATAATTGTAACATATAAGTACATCAAACCTTGTTTTAAGATAAACACACAATGCTAACCTTGTTTTAAGATAAACATACAATGCTATTCACATAGGGACAACTTCTACCTTCCTCCCATTGAGCAATACAGTAGCAATTACATCTTTTTATATAATTACAAACAAAACAAGAATTAGTCATCGCAAACAAGGAGCACAGGCCAAGCTACATAGAGCATACTTGTCTGACAAATAACTCATTGTATTAGCTCTTTGGCCAGAGTTTGTCATTATAGAGCAACATATGAATGCCAAGAAAGCACACTAGCTCCACAATAATATACACAGGAATGGAAAGTAGTTTATACTATATAGTCGTCATTGCTACAGTGGTGCTCATTCTTGGAGGCTCCTTTAATTTTATTTCTACATTTATGAAATAAAAATAATGCAAAAGCCACAGAAGAAGACACAAATGAGGGCATCATTCCTTTCTGCATCTGTATGGCGGTGCTTCTTTTTAGTCTGCCAGCTTCTTCGCTTTGACGGAGGGCCTCATCCCTTTGCTTTGTTACTTCATTATTTTTATTGAGTTCCTTGATTAAAATCATCTTCAAGTGGTTTAACGATGCCTCTAATTCTGCTTTTTCTGTTTCGGCATCGTCCCTTGCTCGCCTTTCATATTCAAGCTCCAAAATAGTTTCCTTAAGGCATGCCTCTTTTCTCAGAATTGCATCTTCTTTCAAAAGGGCCTCATCCCTTTGCCACTTTAATTCATCATTTTCGTTGAGTTCCTCAACTAAAACTAACTGCAAGTGGTTTAAACATGCCTCCAAATGGGCTTTGTCTGCTTCAGCATTTTTCCTTGCTTGACTTTCAGATTGAAGTTCCAAAATAGCCTCCTCAAGGATTGTCTCTTTTCTCTTAAATGCATCTTCTTTCAACTCTAAAGCTGCATCTAATTGCTCAGCAATTGTTGCTTTTACTCTCCAAGCTTGTGCAATTTGATGGAGGGTGGCAATCCTTTGCCTTGCAAATTCTTTGTCTGCAAGCATCTTCATGTAGTTAACTGAAGTCTCTGCATTTGCCTTTGCCATTTCACCTGACATTAGAGGGCATGTCACTGGCCTTCGAAGTTCCGGTTCCAAAATAGCTACGTGAAAGTTTTCTGCAGAGATTACGTAAGAAATGTTTGGCAATACTGCTTGTATGGCCATTATTTCGCGCTTGTAAAGAATATCTGGACTGCAAAATGGAAATTTCAAATAAGAAAAAGTATGTAAAAACGCTATCCTACAAAGGAAGATGTCTTACACAAAAAGCTTGTTCCAGAATGCGTTTACCATAGGACAAACTTATAAGTTCGACACTCTCCCAAAAAGAATGTTCCACCAGCCTTGGGTAGAGCTCCCCTTCTATTAACGTAGCCAGGATAATCTTCTTTTGTAAAGTTAACCGACTCTTATTAGAAAAAATAAAGAATTAAAGTACAATGAGTAGAAAGGTTTATATGAAGTAGTATTTAATTTATTGAAAAATTAAAATATATTAAATTAAATAAAGTTTTATTTTTTTGAAGTTATCATTAAATTAAATTTAGGTTGGGGTTAACTTATTAGAGGCGTAAATTATCAAGATTTTGTGAAACTTAGTCTAACTTAACTGATTTTTAAGATAATTTAATTCTTATTCTTAACTCCTATAAAATTTCAAATACATTTATTTAAAAATAAAAATAATTTCTTGTAAACTTTCCATGATATTACTTTGTTTATTTTTGAACTTTGAAGATGGCTTTCTTCTCAACTTCTCTGTTGAGATTTCAAAATTATCTATTTAAAAATTCAAATTAGTTTCGCATAAACTTTTAATGATATTAGTTCATTTAGATGTTATTTTTTGCATAGATTAAAATTAAACTGAAATAATTAGATATTAGTTTTTTAATAATTAATTTTTAAATAAATGTGGACAATTTTTATTGTGATTGTTAAATTTTTAATATATTATAGAATATTTAAATTTGTATTATAAAATATTTTGGGGAATTTATAATTTGGAAAGATGGACAGTTACTATTACACCAAATATAACTATTTCATAAATTTCACAAACATGCCAACTAAAAAACACATAATCTCTAGAGACTTGAACCCACAACTCAACAAACCAATTGCTCACCAAATCACTTAAGCTAAAGATTCGACTATTTTATATACTATTTCAAATAATATTTGAATTGAATAAAAGATAGGAAAGTTAATAATATTAAAATTTATCGGGACGTGACCCTCATAGGAGTGGATGAATAGAGGGGACAACGTATGGTTCACAGTGGGCGAATTAATGGGGAATGACACATGTTTCTAAGTGGCAGGTTAGCCACAACAAGTAGCGTTGAAATGGTCAAACTATCGAGGAGGTGAACACTCGTTTAAAGCCTTAGATGGTCTACAATTGCACACGTTTTTGGTCTCTTGGTATGGGTGATAGGGAGGGAGGCTTTACAAATGCTGATTATGCACAGGAACACCTATGCATGTTCATTGGTTTTGGAAGCTTTGCCTTGGTTGGTGATTGTTGTTGGCGTATTTATCCTGGCTATGTGCTTGGTTGAGTGCATTTCAAGATGGTGTGGTATCCAGGGGAGGGGGTTCGTGGATGCTTGAAATGCCCTCCTGAATCATGGGTGGGAGGTCCTATTGCACAACTTCATTATATGGAGCTCAGTTCTTGGCTAGACTTTCGAACCCTTGGTGGTGTAGTGGTAAGTGTGGTACCTCTTGTTTGTTTCAATTATCATTTTGGTCCTAGGGTTGGAACGTGGTTGGTATGCTTAGTTCAGTTTTTGCACTGGGAGCGTGAGTTTTTGCTGCGAAGCTTTGAATTAGGGTATTTGAGGAACACAATTGAAGGGCATTGTCATCTTAGTGATTCCACAAAGAATCCCCTTCTCGACATTGGTGTTAATTGGATTTTGTAGGGGCTATTGTCAATCTTGGTGCGTTGGACATGTCAGGAGACATTGGAACCATAGTTTGGCTTAGTCTTATTTGGAGGTGTGGAGCAGTGGGACCTAAGGAAGTGGTTTGATTACCTGTAATTTGAATACCCCTTCCTGGTGTCTTGGAGATATAGTGTCCATGTTGTGCCAATGAGGTTGACCCTAGTGGGAAGCAAGACCTCGGTGTCAACCAGGCAAGTGGGCTGGTAGGGCAGGAGTGGCGAATGCGAACGTGAATGGTGGTGTGGACATGGTGGGAAGTGGCCTAGGTTCAAGTCTAGTCATCAAGTCGAGTGGAGTAGCCACCCACAATAGAATTTATCATTGAGCAGGTGCACAACATCTCGATTGTTGTAGAAGACCTTTAGAAACAATGTTATGATGATAAGAATGAAGTGATTACATTCCTCAATGAGATTTATTATAATCAGTGGAACATGTTGGACCATCTAATGCCTTTGTGTCAGAGCCAGTGCCCAAATAGTGAACTATTGGAAGAGATGAAGGTGCGCCTAACTTACATTGAATTTCATGCTTAGAGGGATCCCGACCCTGTTGGAGCCTCGGGTGCTGCTCAAGCACTAAACATTCACCTTTGAATTATGTTGTATGTTGGTTGTTTTATAGTTCATCATGTATTTTAGGCTATCTCTTTTTGTCTCTAGGGATCATGTAAAAAATGACACTTACTAAGTTTTTGTATGCTCTCCTAGCTAACAAATCCAATTACAGTGAAGTCGGGAGAGCAATGGGCTTCATGTCTATATGTTGTAACTTTTTTTTATGAATTAATAAAAGATTTTGGCCTACAAAAAATATATATATGAGAAATCCCATTTTTCCTATTTCAATAATTAAAAAATATTTTATATATCATTTCATATTACTTAAAAAATATATGGCACAAGGACAAGTGTTAGCACAGGTTGAGAAGGGTGATCGCCACCCCACCACCTCCCACTACGTTAAGGAGGGGGGGAGGGGGTTGCATGGCCAACCCCTCCCATGCACAAAGCATGCGAAGCTTTATTTCCTTTGGTGTGATGGTTCATTCTTTGTAAGGTCCTCGAATTGATTTCTTATTGCATATATTATGGTATTCATGTCTGGTTTGGGTTCCACCCCCGTCGCTATAGGGATTATATTTTCATCTGCTCAACACAATGGAGTTTGAAGCCAAGGACAACTTGGCTAAGACATGGAGTAATGTTTAGTCTTTCTCAATGTGAGGGTCACATGCCTATGGTACAACAATAGTCGTAACCCACGACTGCATACAAATTATTCTTCTTAGGAATTTCGGGTGCTCACTTTGTCCATTCAGGGGAGTGGGTGGCAACTCAGTACTAGATCTTCAAGTTGTCATCCGAAATTCTGTGGAGTCTATAACATCTTAAGCATAGTTTGTCGGCACCATCAATCAAACACCAAGGTTAAGGACTTTGTCGGCCCTGACAATCGTAGGTAGTAGTTTTTGGGTAATGGTTTCCTCAGACTTTATGAATTTTATCTTCCTTTTTATATTTGTGAGTGCTTCCTTTCCAGTATTCCTCCTACAGTACACCTGAAGTCTCCCTCTCTTTTGGATCTCAAGGTATTTGGTGGTTCCTGTGATATCTTCATTTTTTTGTCCTTTTCCTCTCCTTTTGGGGATTTTATGGCTTAATATTGTTGGTGTCCTGCTCTTTGGTCTAGCCCTATCCTGCACCATGCACCCTATGGTTGCGTGGTTATTTGGAGTTGATACAAGTCGTCGTTTCTGTGAGTCAATTCTATATTGGTTTGTTTGTTTCTTTGGGGTGGCTCATGGGACTTTGTTGTCTCTACTGTCACTAGTTCATAGTCAAGGGGACTGTTTGGTCAATTTAGTATTCCTAAATTGATATCATTAATTTGTCAACCCGGGGCTCGTAAGCTGATGAAGTGAAGGTGTACTATATGTACTTAAGCAACCTCTTAAAGCTTTTTGTCGTTTGGGGTGTTTGTTTGTGATTATTTTATCTTCCTAAGATGAAATGATGTATTTATAAACAAATGAGTGATGGTGTGTGTGGAGT
>APFE031358416.1:243059-272996 GCA_000404065.3 Pinus taeda
GCTAAGAAGGATAATAAATTATCACCAAAGTATTATGGTTTGTACAAGGTGTTGCAAAAGATTGGTACTATGGAATACCAATTAGAGCTTCTTGCATCTTCCCGAGTGCACCCAGTATTCCATGTTTCATGCTTAAATAAGGTTATAGGTGAGAAGATCCCAATTCAAACAATATTTCCAAAACTTGATGTGGAAGGAAACATCATATTGGAACTAGAAGCAGTCACAAAACAAGAAATCGACAGCTACGGAATCGATCAATCTTAGACTATGTCATCAAGTGGAAGAACATACTTGCTGAAGATTCCACATGGGAGGGTGAGAATTTTATACAGAAGCATCCAGAAATACTCAAGCGTTGAGGAAAATAATTTTTTAAGGAGAGGGGCATGTAGGTCCCTATACTACTAGTGTAACCCCTTATTGTTATTAGTGCAACCCCCTTATTCTATTATTGTGCACATATAGTCCCCATGTTGTTATTATTATGCCCCATAGAAGCCCACTATTGTTATTGTTGTGCCCCTACAATATTATTGTTATGTAGGCTTTGATTGTATTTGGACCCCTTAGACTCCTATATATAGAAAGGAGGTCTTGTCATTTGTATCATCCAAGAAATTGTTCATTTGTGTATTGTAATGGAGGTTGCCCCCTCGAAGAGGCTTATTTTGAATACGTTGATCTATCTTTTCTATCTTTCTGTGAGCTATTTCCATAACATTTGATTCCTCAATGAGATTTAGTATAATCAGTGGGACATGTTGGACTATCTGGTGTCTTTGTGTTAGAGCCAGCATCGAAATATTGAACTATTGGAAGAGATGAAGACTTGCCTAACTTACTTTGAATTTCATGCTTAGAGGGATCCTAGCCCTGTTGCAGCCTTGGGTGCTGCTTGCCAAACATTCACCTTTGACTTATGTTTTATGTTGGTTGTTTTATAATTCATCATGTATTTTAGGCAATCTAGCTTTTTTATCTCTGGGGATCATGTAAAAAATGACACTTACTACTTAGTTTTTGTACCGCTCTTCTGGCTAACAAATCCAAGTAGAGTGAAGTCGGGAGAGTAGTGGGCTTCATGTCTATATGTTGTAACTTTTTTTATGAGTTAATAAAATATTTTAGCTTGCAAAAATTATATATATTGAGATGTGAGGAATCCAATTTTTCCTATTTCAATAATTAAAATTTTTTTTTCATATTACTTAAAAAATATATGGCACAAGGACAAGTGTTAGCACAGGTTGAGAAGGGTGCTCGCCACCCCACCACCTCCCACTGCGTTAAGGGGGAGGGGTTGCACGGCCAAGCCATCCCATGCACAAAGCATGTGAGGCTTTATTTCCTTTGGTGTGATGGTTCATTCTTTGTAAGGCCCTCAAATTGATTTCTTATTTCATATATTATGGTATTAATGTTTGGTTTGGATTCCACCCCCGTCGCTGCAGGGATTATATTTTCAGGTACTCAACACAATGGAGTTTGAAGCTAAGGACAACTTGGCTAAGTCATGGAGTAATGTTTGGTCGTTCTCAATGCGAGGGTCGCATGCCTATGGTACAACAATAGCCATAACCCACAACTACATATAAATTCTTTTTCTTTCGAATTTCGGGTGCTCACTTTGTTTATTCAAGGGAGTGGGTGGCAAATCAGTTTTAGATCTTGAAGTTGTTAGCCGAAATTCCGTGGAGTCTACAACTTCTTAAATCATAGTTTGTCGACACCATCAATCAAACACCAAGGTTAAGGACTTTGTCGGCCTTGACAATTGTAGGTAGTAGTTTTTGGGTATTGGTTTCCTCATATTTTATGAATTTTATATTCCTTTTTATATTTGCGAGTGTTTCCTTTCCAGAAGTCCTCCTACAGTACACCTGAAGTCTCCCTCTCTTTTGGATCTCAAGGTCTTTTGTGGTTCCTATGATATCTTCAATTTTTGGTCCTTTCCCTCTCCTTTTGGGGATTTTATGGCTTAATATTATTGGTGTCCTACGCTTTGGTCTGGCCCTGTCCTGCACCTTGCACCCTATTGTTGCATGGTTCTTTGGAGTTGATGCAAGGCACCGTTTCAGCCAATTCTATATTGGTTTGTTGTTTCTTTGGGGTGAATCGTGTCTGTTGTCTCTACTGTCACTAGTTCGTAGTCAAGGGGACCTTGGTTGGATTTTTCTCTCTTTGGGGGAGTCGAGTAAGGCCTTGGTTTTAGGTCTGGTATCCTTTTTATTTGACCTCAATGCCCTGTGAGAGGATGGGTAGTCATAGAGGGGCTAGTGGGAGTAGCCAAAAATTTCAACCATGTGCTCAGACCCAAGCCTAGGAAGTGGCTTCCATTTATTACTCATCGACTTCTCCCAACATTTGGGAGGAGATTCATCAGTTGGAAACCTATGCCATTAGTGATCGCTAGGCCTATCTAGCTCCAAAAGTTATCAAGGAGGTCTCCAATCTTCTCCCTGACCTTAGTCATACCATGGGAAGAAGGAACCAATGCCTACATTCTATCACCCTACTCTAGCAGCTGAAAAATGTATTAAGCTGAGTTATGAAGGAGAAACATGAAGATAGGAATGATGTCATTTCATCCCTGAACAAGATCCAAATGGTGCAACATTATCAGTGGTATTGTCTAGAGAGATTAGGTGCTTGCATGGCTCACTTGGAGAGTCACCTCCAATGTGGGCTCAAGCCCTTTGCACCAACTGGTACAAGTGCAGGGGACCTTGCTCCTATGAAATCTTTAGATTCTTGAGTATGTTGTTTTGTAGTTTTTTTGTTTTATCTTATAATCACGTTATGATATGGCACCGTTTTGGTTGTTTCATCATTTCTTTAATTTGATTATATGTCTCTCTTATTATCAGCCAACAAATATGGTTTCCTTTGTGGTGGATCTAGGCCAATTTATTTTTGAACAAAGGTCTATCAATGATCTATCTTGAATTTCGAAGATAATACAAAAATTAACTCACAAAAAAATATTACAAAAAAAAATGTGAATACAATCGAGTATGAGATAGATAGATGTTGTATAATAATATTGCATTAAAAGAAAAAATAATGTTGTTTTATCTTATAATCATGTTATGATATGGCACCGTTTTGGTTGTTTCATCATTTCTTTAATTTGATTCTATGTCTCCCTTATTATAAGCCAACAAATATGGTTTGCTTTGTGGTGGATCTAGGCCAATTTTTCTTTGAACAAAGGTTTAGCAATGATCTATCTTGAATTTCGAAGGTAATACAAAAATTAACTCACAAAACAATATTACATAAAAAAAAAATGTGAATACAACTGAGTATGAGATAGATAGATGTTGTATAATAATATTACATTAAAAGAAATAAAATAATACCTGTATTTAAAAAAATTTAAAAAGTTAAGGAGGCTAAAATTTTGAAAACTACAAAAATAACTAAATCATTATCCACTAGAAATAAAACCTTCAATGTCCACCTTAGGTAACATTGTTTTACATGAATTTCACATATAAAGAGAGATAAAGTAAATGATAGTTAAAAATAATAATTTGTTCCATAAGTGCTTTTTACTTTCTAGTATGAGCAGAGGTGTGATTAGTTCAGTATCTATATCTACTTTAAATAACATAATCTTACATCAATTTTATATATAGAGAGATAAAGTAATTGATATTTCTTCTATAAATACTTTTTACTTTTTAGAAAGAGTGAGATCTGTAGTTCTTTCATTGAAAATTTGAATTATTTCTTACTTCTCAATATGCTAGAGGTGCATATATTTAAATATGCACATTAAATAAAATATTTCAATGTCATGTACGTGTATAAATATGTGTGTGTGTATCAATATAAAAAAATATCTGTGTAGAGAAAGAGATTTCTTATCTTTATGATTTAACACATTTTTGGGGGTAATTGTCAAAATTAAGGAGATGCTGAATCCTTTTCATGCTTAGCAAGGAGTTAACAAATGGTGCATATATAACCACAACCAACATAGATCTATCTTAAGTCCAATCTATTAAATGAAAAAATAGAACAAAACTCTCCAAATGTAAACATCTTTTTTTTTTTATATTTTAAAAGAAATTTGCACCTTAAAAGATTAGATTTATATTCACTTAATAATCTATAATATTAAAATATTTATGTTCTTTAATTTTAATTAAATAAAAACACAAACCTTTAATTTAAAAATTTATTTAGACTTTAATTTATAATTAATATTTATTAATTAATAATATAAAATATGATTAAGATAATATTTAGATAATTAAAAAATTATTTAGATTTTAATTTATAATTAAATATTTATTAATTACATATTTATTAAATAATGATTAAATAATATTTAGGTATTAAAATACGGATTAATAATTATTTTAAAAATATTTTGTAAACCATATAGAAAAAAGGATTAACCTAATGCGTCACATGTTTATATCCCTCTGTATAGTGAAAATGATATTGATAGAACAAAGCTCTCACAGTGTAAACATTTATTTTATATTTAAAAATAAATTTACACTTTAAAAGATTGGATTTACCTTCAGTTGATAAATCTAGACTGACATTAAATTTATAAATTAAAATATTATTTCTTTTTAAATGAATAAATATAAACCTTATTTTTAAAATTTAAAAATTTGAATTTGAGTTTATAATTAATATTTATTATTAATAATTATATTAATAATATTATTAAAAATAATGTTTAAATAATAATTAGATATTAAAATACTATTAAATATAGTTAATTATAATTATTTTAAAAATGTTTGGTAAACAATATAGAAAAGGATTAACCTAATTTGTCCCATTTTTATATCCCTCCGTAGAGTGAAAATGATATTGATTGAGTAAAAATGACCAAGTTTTAGAGATTTATTCCATTATTGCCAAAAACATAATTGAATATATGATCTAAAATATAATAGTAAAAGTTAGTTACTAAATCATTGTTATCATTGTAATGTGATGAAGAAAGTTATTATTTATTTAAAATCATAAAGGTCAAAAATGATTTTTTTATTATAATATAGTATAATTTATGATATTTGAAAAAGCTATTTATTAATATTAAATTTCTCCAATCTCTATTGTATATATATGATTGAGCAAAGGCAAAGTTAGAATCCTATTTGAATAAAGTTAAAAGATAATGATTAAAGATAAAAGATGAGGGTTCTACCTCTTTCAAAGTGTCATTGTAAAATGTTAAAGCTGTGGCTATTAAATGAATCTCTAACTCAAATTTACAAATGTTAAAAAAGATTTTACTAATTTTAAAATTGGTTTTTTAATTAGTAATATTTTTATTATTAAATATGGAATTTTTAAAATTATAAATTATAAGTTTATATATATATATATATATATATAATAATAGAGTTTAGTTTGGGTGGTGTAAAGGAAGATTGGAATAGTTTTTCACGTAAGTTTCTATTTCTATGTTGCTAAGAAACTAGTTCCGAGAGGACTAAAACATGTATATTCTCTATATAAAATATAAAGATATTTTCTACTTGAAAAAGAAAATTATTTTTACAATTAATAATTTTTTAGCAAAAATATTTTATTATAAAGCTTATAATCTATAAATGATCATAATTCAAATAAAGTTTTAAATGTATATTACTTTATTTTGTGGAACAAATATTTGTATTGCCTTCTAAACAATACACTGGTTTTATATTGGCTAGTCACTAGGAGAACCTAACCATATCCAAAAATGTACATGCATAAAAGAGGCAATAGACAAAAAATAAAAATAAAATATACCATACATATGCTAATATGCGGGCCCTCGGGGCCAT
The DNA here is from genome assembly GCA_000404065.3 of Pinus taeda. Lineage (NCBI taxonomy): Eukaryota > Viridiplantae > Streptophyta > Pinopsida > Pinales > Pinaceae > Pinus > Pinus taeda. Next base: position 248,867 of record APFE031358416.1, read on the forward strand.
AAAAGAAAGACATGTAAACAAGAAATTGAAAAACCAAAGACATAACAAGAGTGAGGAGACTACAAAGAGGTGTTTGAATCTGTTGTTGCAACCTGGATCGGCTCCTTGTTGCTTCCCAGTGAATAGCCAATAGTAGGAGGGATGCCAAGGTGCTTCTCTATGCACATCAATCATTGATTCAAGTTCGTCATGTGTCGATATAGATGTTCATGGAGAGGTGGAGGTCCTCTCCCTTCGCATGTCCATCAAGGAGAACCTTGTTGAATATGAATTTCACGTGCCAATAAAAGTCCATCATGCACATATATTGAGTGAAGCGCCCACATGTGTGCCCTGTATCAAGCACCCAATGAACCCAATATATCATTACCTCCATGTTTGAGAGAAGGTGCCTCAGGTTGGTTCCTTTTTGTTCAACATGAATGAGTTCTTCCTTAATAGGAGACAGGGTAAGTTCTTGAAAGCAAGTTGATGCTTCCTCCACCCTGTGATGAATTTATTTGTGTGTTGCCTCAATTAGCCCATTCTTGATAGTATGTTGTGCCATATGGACACAGGCTTCCTGGCAGAACATGGCGGCTACATGGGGAGGAGAGAAAGGCCAAGGAACAATACTTATGTGTCAAGAAAGAGACAAATATTGACAGGTGTAAAGGCGGTAACAATAAAGCAAAGCCAAGTCCATGACACAAACAAAGGTAAGTCATCAAACAAGAGATAAATTCGCTAGGAGGGTCCTAGCAAACAAAAGAACCAATAAGAAAGAGCTCTGCAAAGAGCCAAGAGCCATGAGAGGGAGAAGTCTCCATGGAAGTGCAGGGGATTAGCCATCAACAGATAAGAATAGGAGGCCATGTTGTTACTAGGAGCAAAGGTCAAGGCAAGAACACCAATGAAAGAGGACGCAATAAAGAGCCAGGAGGAGGGTAGACATGCCCAACTGAAAAGCCACTCGACTGTTATAATACATTTTCACCGTTGTAGAATGCTTAGGCAAGTTCTGAGATGCTAGATAGACCGTTATACAGTAAATGTTGTTGTAGAGGGAGTTGGGTTTCGAGCTGAAGTTAAGGAGGGAAAATTCCAACTTCATGGAATAAAGATTGATAATGAGCTATCTTTCCCTTCCTTGAATTTTTTATAGAAATATATGAGCATTGGATCGTTGCAAGCATGGCTCAGAGGACTGAGCCAATATAATCTATCCCTCATGAGCTAGGCTTCCTCATTTATATGAGCACTGAACTATCAAAGCACCTGAATTATCCTTTTGGAATAGCCCCATCTTTCTTAATATTAAGAAAAAAATTAGGGGCTAATATTCGTAGGTGGGCTAATTTTCCATGTTTTTTTCCAAAAAAAAGAAATTCACCAATTTCCATTTTTTTCAAAAATGATTTGCCCAAATTTATAGTACACCATTATTTTACCAAAAATTCACCAAAATATTTGATTGACTAATATGAAATCATTGGAAATCTAAATATTTCTACAAAAATTTTACCAAATTACAATTTGGGTATTAGGGACTAGTAAGATTCACCAAGGTTTCTAAAATTTATGACAAAATTCCATCCTCAAAATTTTTCCTTGCCTAATATCCTTTTGTCCAAGGTTTTTGGTGATAGTGGAGCTATGAATTACCAGGACTGTGACAGAAAATGCCATACTTGGCAGCTATAGAGTTTGCTTGGTCACACGAGGTGAGGAGATCAAGCGATTAGACAATAAGATTGTTTGCCAGGTGGACTATTACATTGAATGCTATACTTAGTGGCAACAAAGTCTACTTGGTCGCACAAGGCGAGGAGATCAAGAAATAACACAATAATTTATTTGTAAGGTGAAGCTTATTTGATAGAGGTTCAAAGGGAAAGGGTGGTGTTTTAGTTGCATGGTATTGGATCACAAAATTATGTCATTCCCCATGTTGAAGCTGGCGTGGTTGAATGAATAGATAAGGGGGTGTGCTATTACGTCCTTGGTCGAATAACCAAGTGGATGGCAATAACTTGACCCCCACCCTCTGGCATGCGAAACACCCCATCAAGGGATAAATGTATGCTATAAAATAATATAAAAATATTAATAAAAATATAATTCATTTTAAAATAATAATAATATTTTAAAGCTAATGTCTCTTTTTATGAATATAACATCAAAAAATGAGTAACCTTAATTTTATTAAGGACCTACCACCTTATAAATAAACTATGACCATTACCAGTTAAAGAAACTCATGGCTTGGCCTTGTCACAAGTCTAATAATAAATCATAAAATGGAGAGTTTATATCTATGATTTTGTAAACTATTCAAAACAAGAGGAAAAAAAAGCATATAACATGGTATCGAGGGGACGTCAACTTTCTTTCAAGCTTACAAAAATAATAGGAATTACCACCTTATAAATAGATTAGGACCATTACAAGTTGAAGAAACTCGGGCTTTGCCTCGTCATGGGTCTAACCATAAATCATAAAATGTGAGAGTTTATATCTATGCTTTTGTAATTTATTCAAAGCAACAGGAAAAAAACCCATATAACATGGTATTGAAGGGACTCCAACTTCTTTTCTTTCAAGATCACAAAATTAGTATGAATTAATCCAATGACTCATGTCCTCGAGCTTACCATCGTTGTTGACCCACCTAGGTTTCATTGTCTTCATGCATGAAACTAGGTTTCAATGAGGGTCCTTTAGGAATTAGAACTTGATCATTTTCCTCTTTGTTTTTAATTTGATTCTCTAAATGAATATGCATTATAATCTCAACATTCAAGATATTTTTTCAAGGGTACCAAATTTTCTTTCCATCACATTTATCTTGTGTAGAATATTTTGGTGCTAGCTACCTTTCTCCTCCATTATTTGAGCAATGAAGGTTTTATTCAACCAATATAAATATGTTAGCGTAAATACCTTTCTATCACATGTTCTAGAATACCCTAGGTCAAGGATCCATCCTTCAAACTCTACTTCCACATGATCTTTGGGCATCTGTTGTCTGTTTTCTATTGATAACTTTTTTCCAATTTTAACATCTCGTCTTTGTTTTTAGCTAAGAATCGACTATGAAGTCCTTCATTTCACTCACATCATATGTTTGGATATGTGGCATGCATTGATGAGTTTGAGTATGTGATGCCAATATGACATGTGCTTTCAGACCAATAGTTGTGTTGTTTTTTATGATTCCATGTTTGCTATTTTCAAATTCAAAGTCTTTAGCATGGTTTTAGACTTTGAACTAGACAACAAAGGTTTGGGACCACTTGACAAATGAGGGAACACTCAACTTGTCACCCTGTCAACCATAGTGGAAGTATAAGGGGATCTCCACTATGGCCAAAGGGGATTACAAAAGTTAGAGATCAATTACAATTAGAAGAGTAAGCCAAGGACTATGCACATGGAAACTCTAAGAAAATAAAGGGTAGAGGCCAACATTAATAAAAACAAATGTCACCACAAAGTAGAGTAAGCATTAAATGCCACGAAAGCGGAGAGCCAAGTTAATGATTATATAGAGAAAACAAAATTGCCTTATGAGTGATTAAATTAGGGAGGGTATACAAATATATTGCAAATAAGATGAAAAGGGTAATGGGATACCTCCACAACTTTGGTTTGTCAACAACGCAATTCTAAGTCGAATCACTCTCACTCCATTGAAAACTAGCTATTCTAATCATGTGAACCCATAGAAAACCATAAACATAAAGATAAGAACAAGAGTTTGAGATGCTAACCAACTAACTTCTAGTCAAACCGAGTATTTTGTGCTCTAACCCAAGTGTATCCATCCATAGCTAAAGCATTGTCATTTCTAAAAATGAGCCTAGCTTTAAAATGTTGCATACTTGTATTTTCCACAATTGTAGGGGCTCTCATCAACCTATACAAGTAATGGATTGAGCCGCTATCTAGATAAAATGTCCTTGGATGATTTATCGGCATCCTTCCACTACAAGGGATAATCATTAACTTGACTCTCCACCTTCCCTTTGAGTTGCAAGGAGGTGGAAACATTTCTAGAGCTACTCCACCATTTTGAGTGCATGCATAGGTACCTAGTCCATGTAAATAATAATAATTTTATTTCAAAGTTACAATTTAGTTAAATACCAATTTAAATATCAGGCCATTTCTTTTACAAGACTAAAAACCTTATTTATTAAGGTGTACATAATCTTCAAACATATAATCTTCAAATAAGAAGCACACAATTTTAGTACTTCAACTTACTTAGGCTATATCTTAAATTTATCAAAAGTACATAAATATCAAACTTTGTAAGGCAAAAAATTTATAACTTACTTTAACCTTCAAAGAAACATATTTTTTTAAATAATTAATAAATCATAATTAAGAGTGTTATGAATGCCTTTCTTTATGGTTTGCATCTCAGACAAAACCCCACTACAAGGCCCTTTTTCTAATTGTGGCTTGGGGAATAAGGTTGGAAAGAAACCAAGCCATCTTCAAAGATAAAGCTCCTCCTATAGCCAAGATTGCTATTCAAAGCCTAACCATTACACAAATTATTTCTTACCAGAAACCTGTTTTACATTCTCACCATCTTCAAAGATAAGGCTCCGTCTAGAACCAAGATTTCTATTCAAAGCCTAGCCATTGCACAAATTATTTCTCTCCAGAAACTTGTTTTACATTCTCATCATCCTCGTGTTACGGATATACAGATAGACACAACTTAGCATTGGGGTGACACAAGGAAACCCCTCTTTAGGAAGGGCAAGTGGAATTCTTAATCTTTCTCCAACAATTTCCATATCTTTCCATACAAATATTAGTTCTGTTTCAGACAATTTAACTGATTTTTTGTAATATGAGAATCTGTAATCTGAAAATTCTAAGAAGAGAACTCAATCCGTAAAATATGAACCCAAACAAAATACATTTTATTTTTTTATAACCCGGCAAACCCCCACAGAAAGTAATTGTAAATTTTGCTTACCTTGACTGGGTGGGAACTTTCTTCCTTCTGCAGAAGATTTGAAACCCAATCTTGTGATGATCCCAAACCCCCGATGGTAGGGGCAGCTGCTCTGGACAGTTGGAAGGCTGTGCATTAAAGCAGGGAGTTGTCTATAATGCGACTTTTTGAGATTCTGGTGACGGAATTCGGAGGAAGAAATTAAGGTTAAATCTTGTTTTGTTGCAGTTAAAATGGTTTTTTAACTGCATATTTGGATTCATCACCCTGAAAAACCCTGGGACGCTTTGATTGTGCAAAAACTAGCTATCAAACTTGCGATTCCAATAAATTGCTGCCGGATTTTGACCGGAAAAACCCACCGGAAAAGCTTTCAAAAAGTCGCATTATAGACAACTGCTTAAAGCAGTAACTGAGAGTGATGCGCACCAGCCTGCAGAAAACCAAAATGATTAGACATTAATATTACTTTTAGAAATGATCGATCAGTTCAAACGCAACATCAAGGAAATACCACGGAAAGAGGTGGCTCACTTATTGCCCAGAAGAAATACGAGAAGGTAAAAGTAAAGGCCAGTTCGCAGAAATTCATTGTAGATAGTGACTTTAATGACGCGTTAGAGGAGGAAAAAAGTGGAGGCAAAACAACCTTCATTGCAATCAATAATCACTCAGTTTTTAAGGGTTCTTTAATTTACAGTATCATTTCATATGGAGGGCCAGGTGACTAAATTGAAATCATTGCCACACTTGAACGTATTTCTCGTACACCCATGTCAATCAATCAAAAGGGCCCGGTGACTAAGGGAATTCTTCAGATGACTAAAAGCAAAATTCTTCTCCGCGTTTTCAAAAGTACAGTATTTTTCGTACGCCCATGTCAATTTCTATTATAATTTATGCCATCGCTGGTCCCTGTGCATACAATGAAGTGACAGTAAATGTGAAGTGGAATAAATATATATGGTAATCCAGCAGCTCAGAAAGTACAGTAGTATGAGAAGAAGTGCATTAATCTGTGAAGTTAAAGTGGTGTTAAAATACAATATATAAAGCATTCGTGTATGATATTAATGAAGTAATTAATTGTGTGTGAGAGAAGCTAGTATAAGTATGGGTATTCAAGAATCTCAGGAAACTTTACAGGTATAGTATACAAGGAAGGAATGATGTGTGAGTAAGAAGAAAGTATGTATGCATATTATATCATATGATGTGTGAATGTGAAGAAAATATATATGAGTGGATTTAGAAAGCAATCTTGAGAACCTTTATGAGTAGTTTCCAAAAGCAATTTTGAGAATCATATAAATTAATTAAGTAAAATAACATAAATTAAAGTGTGCAGAGGATAGAAGCTTAATCTTCAGAACGAACCTTATTTTAAGGGCCTGCAAGGTCTATATCTCAACAAATGGTCACCAGACTTCAACCCAGCTCAGGATGTCTCATCTGCTGTTCCGGTGTAGGTGTGACTTCCCCATCTTCCTCTCCACTGTTGGAATCAAAAGTCTCTTCAAATCATCGGCAACGGCTTAGGAAAATACATAGATCAAGCCACAAGAAAAGATCAATACTCATCTGCCCGTATCTGTGTCGAAGTAGATCTGGAGGAGGGTTTGTCGGAAGCCATTAAACTTACAATCGCAGGATGGACGCATGTCCAAGAGCTGGACTATGAACAACTCCCTTTCAAATGTAGACACTGCCATGGCTACAGGGATTTCGCCAAACATTGCAAGAAAAAGGCGGAAGAACAATCAGAAAAACAAAATGGCGAGCAATGGACTCTAATACAAAAAACCACCAACCACAAAAAAGGCAACGGGAAAGGCACTCCGAAAGAGGCACCAAGCAGCTCCAACCCCACCCAAAAAAAGAACACAAATGGTAAAGAAAACAGTCAGAGCAAGTCAACTACAATAGTCTTGGAAAATTTGGATCAGACCATTCCTCCTATCACTAACAAAGAAGATGGGGAAACGACTCATCTAGAAGACTTCCAAGGAAGCCCTTCCAATCCCTCATACGTAAATGTCACAAGGAAAAAACCAGCTGATAGCTCCGGCTCCTCGGAGGATGAAACCTATGAGCAGCCCACAAGAAAAGTCGGCAGGAAATCCTGCAGAGAAGTAAGGGAAGAGGAGGTGGAACGGCTCAAAACCCAAGGAAGCCAGCCCACAATAGAGATGTCTATTGGGAGAAACTCCAAGATCAAGCCCCCTAAGGGAGGCTCCCACCCCACCCCTGGTAAATAATGTGCCTCGTCTCTTGGAACTGTAGAGGTCTGGGTAACCCCTCGAAAGCAGAAGTGATCAAGGACCTTCTCAAAATAGAACCCTCATACATTCTCCTGCTCCAAGAGACTGAGATAGAGGGGAAAGCCCTTCTAGACATCAGCAAGAAGAAATGGAAGAAAAGTACAGGAATAACAGTCAGCTCAAGAGGCTCATTCGGAGGGATGGCAACTCTTTAGACAGAAGCTGTCTTCTAGCTGAACAAATCCCATGAGACCCAGCACTGTATCTACACAGAATTAATGCATTGTACAAGTAAGTTGACCATCTCCCTCTTCAATCTTTATGTACCCGTTCTGTACTCTGAAAAGAGAGACTGTTGGAATTCCCTCTTCGATTTCCTAGAGCAGCATTCCCCAAGCAACATCATCCTTGCTGGGGATTTAAATATTGTTTTAAAATCCAAAGAAAAAAGGGGAGGAACCAGCAGCAGAGATCCTATGCTTCCCCTGGGGGAAGACCTCATACAGCAGTGGGATCTTCTTGATTTCCTACCGGCCAAAGGGCTCTACACTTGGTCCAACAACAGAGTGGGAGAGGATCATAATTATGCCCATCTGGACTGATTTCTAGTCCAAGGCGCCCTGATGATGAACAAGAAGATAATCACCACCAAAATTCTACCCAAATTGACCTCAGATCACAAACCAGTTCAGCTCATTCTGGAAGATGAAGAAGATCTGGGTCCAATCCCCTTTCGATTCAGCCCTCTCTGGACTGAAAGGGATGGTTTCATATATATAGTGAAAACAGCATGGGCCAAATCCTTCTCAGGGTCCTCTAGTTACGTGTGGGAACAAAAGCTCAAAGCCACAAAGCAAGCCTTGAAGGAATGGATAAGGAAACCCGCCCCAAATCCAACCAACCAAAGAAAAGAAATAGTGCAGTTATTAGAGGCACTGCAAGTTGAAATGGAAAGCAAAGATATCACTCCAACGCTGCTTGACAAAGAAGCAAAACTTCAATGTTCATCATTTCGATCTTTCCGAATGGAGGAAGAGTACTGGAGAATCAAATCTCGAAGTTTGTGGTTGAAGGCTGGTGACCGGAACACCTCCTTCTTCCACCGCCAATATCGAGCAAGACTCTCCAGAAATCATATCTTTGAAATAACAACAACTGAGGGGCAAATCTGTAAAGGGTTCAGCTAAATAAAAGCAGCAGCTGAAAGTCATTTCAAACATCTCTACGCCGTAGGTAATCAAGGCAATGAAGAGGAAACTGTTGATCTCCTCTCCAACATTCCTCTCCTGGTTAGCCCTGAAGACAATTATGCACTCATTAATCCTATCACTAAAGAAGAAATCAGTAAAGTTATCTGGTCTATGGATTCGGATAAGGCCCCAGGGCTCGATGGATTCACCATACATTTCTATAAGACATGCTGGGACATCATCAAAGCGGATCTATTAAAGATGATAAAAGGATTCATGAAAAAAGCCAAGGTAGGAGGAGGAACTAATTCCACCTACCTCGCCCTTATTCCTAAAGAAACCAACCCCGAAACCTTCACCAGATTCAGGCCTATATCGCTTTGTAACCCTCCTACAAAATTCTGGCAAAGCTTCTAGCTAACAGGATCAAGCCCTTGCTAAACAGGTTGATCTCTAGAAATCAAGGTGGCAAGAAGGTAGGCACATCCTGGATAATTTCATTCAATTTCAGGAGATAATTCACTCAAGCAATCAGCGAAAAGAAAAAGGAATGCTGATAAAACTTGACATGGCCAATGCTTTTGACCGAGTCAATCGCTCCTTCCTTTACAAAGTCCTCCATTCCTATGGCTTCTCCACCCATTTTGTCAATCTCATCAGAGCTTGTATCGACAACCCCTGGATTGCCCCTCGTGCCAATGGTTACCCTACTCCTTTTTTCCAAGCCCACAAAGGCCTCATGCAGGGATGCCCGCTCTCTCCCTTCCTGTATATCCTTATGGCAGATTCCCTCAGTAGAAAGCTATCAGTCAAAAAAGTTTCAGGCTCCCTTCCAGGCCTCAAACCTTCCAATAGCTCTCCAACCCAGAACCATGCTCTATTTGTGAATGACTCTCTCCTCCTTGGAGGTGCCTCTGTTACTTTGATGTTGTCCTTAAATGCTACTGCAGGGTTTCGGGAGCTTCAATCAACGAAAGAAAAAGTGAAGTCTATGGCTGGAACATTGGGCAGCAAGAGCTCACAAGCGTCTCTAAGCTTCTTGGCTTCAACAACCATGGCCATTGGGAGAAGATAAAATACCTCGGCCTTCCCATTACAAATGGTTTTAATAAGAGGTCACTGTGGTTCGAAAATATCAGCAAAATTAAATAAAAAATTACAGCCTAGGGAGGATACTAGCTCACAAAAGGAGGCAAGGTCATCCTAATCAAGTCTGTGTTATTTGCACTTCCAATTTACCAAGCAGCCCTCCTATTCACCCCAAAAAGTGTGATGGATCAAATCTCCAAAATTCTCCGTGACTTCCTCTGGCAGGGGGGGAAGGGAAATCAACATAAAATTCACTTAGTGAAATGAGACCTGGTCAAATGTTCAATCCCTGAGGGAGGTCTGCAAATCCACGACCCTGCTCTTTTCAACCTGGCGATGGGAGGCAAAATCCTGTGGAACCTTTTCAAAGACCCCAAGCATCCTGTCAGTGAAACACTGAAATCGAAGTATGCCCACAAGGTGCCGCTCAGAAATCTACAGGCAAGTCAACCAATCAACAAAACACAGGTTTGGAAACTTTGCAGCAAAAGCCTGAATTTCTTCAAAGGCAAGGCGTACAAGATTCCAGGTAACGACAAACAAACAAACCTGTGGTATGATCGAATAATGGACCGAGACCCTCTCTCGGAAGTTGAAGAAATCGCAGAATTAAAAAATTGGTTGGAACGCGTAGGGATCAACAACGTTCACGATTTATCCAAATGGGATTGCCACGATGATTGGCAAGGATGGGATTTTTTTGGAGTCCCTGATCGTTTAAACCAGCAGAAGCTCACTCTCGAAGAATTGTTGGAAGAAGCGGCCCCAGTGAACAGAAAAATGAAGGACAGCTAGGGATGGGGGCAACTTGGAAGCTGCACAATAGCAACAGCTTATAATGCCCTCCAGCCCATTAGGAATAGCAGTAAAACTTTGGATTTCTGGAAGAAAGTATGGGAACTGCTTGCTCTCCCTAAAGTGAATTTCTTCTTTTGGATGCTGGTCCACAACAAGCTGTTAACCGAAGACAACCTGATGAAAAAAAGCATAGATGGGACGCATAGATGTGAGCTGTGCAGAAGCAGCTTAGAAACAACCAAGCACCTCTTCATGGAATGCAAGTTTGCTAAAGAAGTGTGGGGACTCATACTCCACGAGCTACAAATCATAGTCCCCCCATTTAACTCGGTTGTTGATCTTTTTGACTCATGGAATCAATGCTATCCCAATAAAATCCCCAGGAAATCCTTTTGGAGAAATGTCTGGAACGCTATCCCCAAATTTGTGTGTTGGCAGATTTGGTTGACCCGGAATGATTTGATATTCAACGAAAAGGAGCAAGCTCCCTTCTCAGTAGTGGTAAAGGCCAAATCCTTTCTCCTGGAAGTAGCCCAACAACAATATTTTTCAGATGATTCTTTGCTTCTCCCTGAAGAAGAGAGGTGGCTGGGTCCCCTTTTCCCCCACCCTCGAAAGCAACTAACAGCTCCTCATGCAGTGAATCTGGAATGGCACAAAAGAGATTCTGAAGCTACCATTCAAGAATGGTGGCGAAAACAAAAAATAACCACGATATTCTTCGATGGAGCCTCCAAAGGCAATCCTGGGGCAGCAGGAGCTGGTGGGATCATCTATGCCCCAGACGGATTAAGAAGGGACAGCTTTTGCTGGGGCATCGGGCAGAAAACCAATAATCAAGCAGAGATCCTAGCCTCCTCAAAGCTTGTCAAATAGCCAGAGACAGAGGAGACAAAGAATTCCAAGCTTTTGGAGACTCAGAGATCTTAATAAAAAAATTAAATATGGAAAAATTGTTCACCAATGCAAGTCTCAACAAAACTCTGAATAGATTAAAGAGAGTCTTGCTTGACTTCGACTCCTACAAATTCCTCCATATCCTCAGAAACTTGAACAATGAAGTAGATCTGATGGCGAACAAAGTTTGCACTCTTGGGAAATGACAACTTCTCATAAATGACGAAAGCTCATTCCAACCCTGTAACCCATGAGGAAGATGCATCTTGTAACATCACAAGAAATAGAATCAGAAGCAATGTAATGATGGCTACCATGGCGTAAGTCCATTCTTTTCTCCAAATAAATAAAAACACGCCTGTCTCAGTTAATATATATATATATAATATATATTATATATATATATATATATATATATATATATATTATATATATATAGATATATATATATATATTATTTTTTAAAAATAAAATTCAATTTTTATTTGATTAGAAAATATTCATGCGTTTAAAGTATTAAAATACAAATCTATATTGCATTTACAAAATTAAAATTACGTAATTAATGGACATTATTTCTTTCTTTTAAAAATTAATCATTCATTTTTCTATTTTTCTTTTTCTTCTTTAAGCGTATTACCACAGTGATTTTTTTTTACAATAATTGACTATAAATCATGAGAGTCATTTTGTTTTTCCATTTTATTTTATTTTTAAAACAAATTTACACCCTTTTAAAAAATAACAACATTAGCATACAGGGAATAATCATTTTTCAAATTTTTTTTTTCCTTCAACTTATTGCCACAATGATTTTTTTACAATAACTCACTATAAATCATAAGAATCATTTTGTTTTTCCATCTTATTTTATTTTCAAAATAACTTTACACTCTCTTAAAAAATAACCGCATTAACATAAAGGGAACAAATTCTTTGTCTAAATAAAAGTACTAGTTTTGCGAAGTTTCTTTATTCCACTTAAAAGGCTTCATGTAAAACCTTATCCATGTCATTTACTCTATCCCATGAGGAAGGAGTGGATACTCAATCAACATATTTACCTCATTCTTATTAGTGTCATTATTCGACATTGGCTTTTTTGAATAATTCTAGCACGTTGGCTTTGAGTTTGCCCCATTTTTATCTTTTGAATAAGAGCTCAAGCATGGAAAGTAGCTTGCAGATGTCACGGAAATTGACATATCCAACCAACGTCTGAATGTTATACTCCCATAATCCAAGATTTAGATACATTTAAAAAAAATCATTTGAGAATTAAAAAAAAACCCTTATTAAGGTCTATATCAACATAAATTCAAGCATATGAACACAAACCCAATATAATTTTCTCAATTATATATGTATCATGATATTTGTCTAAATCAAGAAAATAAAAACCATTCGAATCATTAGATATCACATCATTACATTATAACTCCTTTAACATTTATATTTTATTTAATATTAAAGTTTATCAACAATCAAATTGGATTTCAAAAATATGAAAGTATCAATTAAAAGAAGTTTTAACACAAAAATAGCTCATAGTAAAAAAATTAAGAAATTAATAAAATAATGACATGTGGACAATTTTTTTAATATATCATTTTTTATTATTTTTTTTTTATCAAAATTACCCATATAAATGTCACTTTTATCAAAATACCCATTATATATATATATATATTTGAAAATGAAATATTTAAAAATGTAAAAATATTATTGATTTTTGATATTTTATGTTTCTAAATAATTGTGATATATATTATATATATATATATATATATATATATATATATATAAGAAAAGGTAATATTTAAAAAGTTTAAAAATAAATGTGGGAAATGCTAATATGTAAAAAAAATAAAATATTGCTAATTTTTCGTATTTTGTTTCTAAATATTTGTGCATAGAGAAATATGTTATTAATTATACCGAAAGATGTTTTTCTCTATGGGCTTCTGGTGTGCAAACATTGTTCATTGTGGTGAATCATAGAGTTTAATTTTCGTACTCCTCGCACCTATCCAAGATTGACACGTGGTTGGTTTTCATTTCTCCTTTTTTTCTATTCGTTTTCTTCTCTCACTGTCAAGTCTGCCCTCTGAAATGAGTATTCTAGCCTAGTTTTCTTCCTCTTCGAAATACGATCTCTCATGTCAAATTCCATTAGATTTGATGACATGCATCAGACAAAGGAAAACAACTATCCAGAACAACAAAAACTAGTGAGAACAACAAAAACTTACGAAACGCCATGATGATCTACAAAATTGACAGTAGAGGAGTGAAGTCACTCGATTGTAAGGAAAGGAGCAAGCAACAAAGTAAATAGGATTAGAGACACTTGAAACAATTACAGATCAAGCTCCAGTTGGAGAACTAGTTGTTCCCTCGCTATGAATGGAAAGAAAAGAGAAGTCAACCTAACACACAAGTTTGGATTCAATATTGAGATTTTAGAGACATCTACCCCATGAAAAGAAGGAATTGGATAGTTACTATGACAATCTCACATCAAGAGTCTCTATCTTCTTTGTAACACTGGGTAGTTCCTCTACATAGGAAGACTAAGGAAATCGAGAGAAATCTGATAGGTTTTAATTCAGTGTGTTTTGCTAATTAGTGTAAGGTGGAAGCCAAGTGCTGGTTAAAGGTCTAGATTCAAATATTGAGTTTGAGGAGAAGCCCAACCCAACCCACTCTAGACGAAAAAAAGACTCTATCAATGAGCTTATTCCACCATATAACCATCTCCACAGAGAAATGCTCTATAGTTGCCCCAACCCAATAGCAATTATCTTAGATTAATGCTTATGCATTAGATCCCTACTTCCCTATGAATCAAAAAAGTAGGGGCAAAGGTCAGATAGAACCTTTCTTGAAACCTGTCATGGCTAGGTGGGAACAATGGAAGCATCATGGCTCGATGACGAGTGACAGGAGGGATAACATAAGAATTTAGGAATTCTAAAGGAGGGTTCGATCAACCTCAAACATGACCTACATCCCCACATCAATCGGATCGCGACCTATTTTACTTATGCTTGATAAACAATCCAATAGTGCTAGGTTGCAATTGAATGACAAAGATTATACTGATTAGAAGTACACTTAACACATATTCAATAGTGATTCAACAAAGTAGAAAATAATTCTTCTAACAACTCTATTAAAGATATAATGCGCTAACAAGGAGGCACTTTGGTGTTTAATTTGAGATTTTTTTTTTTGAGAAAGAGTACCTTCTACAACATTTAGTCAAAACAATATAAATAGGGGATTTTTTATGAATCAATTAGTAGAGGTTAGTAAGAAAACATGTGCGCTAACCTAATCGCTAGAAGAGCTATGTGGTTACTCAATTATGAATTGCAACCATATGTGGAACATTTTTGTGTTTTCTCTACTGATGTTTATCCCCGTCGTTGTCATGTACTCCCACATAAACACAACTCAAATACCATTGAATTCAAGGCCTCCTATCATCATCAACTATGAACAGACCCTTGTTGAATAAACTATTGTCCACGGTGAAGACAACACATTAAGGGTGATGAGATTTCCACTAACCATATTTCATAGATTGGCTTCTCATCATTTACATATATGCTACTCACATTATTTGACCAATGCTTGCAGTAAGCATCATCACCCACCACACCACATACTAACTACAATTTTTTTAAATCAAAATTAATTTACGGTGTATTGTTTATTAACTGGTGAGGCATTTGGTTTATGGAAACGTCGTTTCATGGTTTGGTAGCATGACTATACGAGCAAAGTCATTCATCTCTCCAGCGGCGAAAGGATAATTGAATAACATTGATGCATGAGAAGCATAAATAGTATGTGGAAGAGAGTATTTCAACATGTAAGATATTTTATGTTTATATGGGCCTTTACATATTTAAAGGAGAAACCAAAACATTGCAAGGAACTATAAAACTATTATCATCAACCCAGTGTTTTCCAAACTCATAATAGGAATTACAAATTAAAAGAAAAAGAAAAAGGACTAAAGAGCTTGAAAGGAACAATTTGTCCTTACCAAAGTTGTCCATCACCTCACACTTGGGTGTGCACACACACAGAGATAGAAAATAATTATGACACTGAAGCTAAAGAACTATAGGGATTTTCTTTCGATCTCAAAGCAACTTTCAATGCCATATATAGGGAGAAAATACAATAGACATTGATTAAAATGGTGCTCCCAAATAGTTGGAAGGTAGTTGTAATACCTTGGCTATATGAACATGTAAAGCTTAAAATTAGAACGATTTAGGGTCTTTTACAGAGCTTCAACAATATTTCCTAAAGCATTCCTTTGCATTCCACATTCCTCCCACTTCTCTGATTGGTGTTCCTTTACATCTCTTTGCGCAATTGCTAGTATTATATGGTTTGGAATTTTTTTATTTTTTTTTCTAATTAATTCTCAACCCATGATTTACCCTTCATTAAAAATATTTTAGATGACAGTTTGGATATTTCAATGGTGAGAATTTTGAGGGCTTTTAGAACTCAGACTATCCACAATATTCATTTTTTGAGTCAACATTTGAGTCTACAACACAACTCATCATCAGGACAAATTTGCAAAGAAGAGAAGAGTGTGAAGGAAATAAATAAGGATGGAAGCAAGAAAAAGATAGAGAAAGGGAGGCTAACCAACAAACCCTAACCTAAATTAAAGAAAATGATAAGAAAACAAAAAATTGTCAAATATATATTTTTTAATTTATTATAATTTATAAATTTCAATTTTATAAATTTTAATTTAATTATAATATTGGAATAAAATCAATTTATTATTATGGGAATTTTTATTAAGAATAATTATTAAAAATAAAATATATAAAATATTTTATTATTAGTATTAATTATAATGTTATTAGTAATAATGTTCTTATTACCAATAATGATAGTAATTAATAAATTAATAATAAAGCTTATTATTATTAATTTTATGGGCTTATAATAATTATAATTGATAAAAATGAGTGATAATAATAATGATCTAGGAATAAAATCATATTGTATAGGATACAAGGGGGGCCATGAAAAGGTAAAGTCTTGTTAAGGAATAATATGGAAGGGACACACAAGGATAGAAAGGGGCAATTAAAACATTATAGATTAGAATTAATTGTTAAGGTCTCTAATGATTAGATAAAGGAATGATGAAAGTAGGAGGATTGAAAATAAAGAGGGTACAAAATGCAGGAGGGTCGGGAACGAGCATTCATATGGAGAGAAAGGAGTCGATGGGGAGAGGAAGGTAGTGGTGTATGAATTTTAGTTAAGTGGGGGAGTAAGGGAATCCAATTTTGTCTTACTTCCAAACCCCCATCCTTATTGATATTGTGAATATGCTTAATAATTTCAAGGGCTTCGCGCATTTTTTGCTTATACTTATGGTTTTCTTTGGCAATGTCCTTTGTGTCTTTAAGACAAATATAGTGACAAGTCTTTGTTGAATATTCTACCAGTGTTGAAGATCAAGTTCTGTCATTTTCTATGTCCGCGTCATGTTATTTTAATCTAATTCTGAAATACCTTCCAGTTTCTCCAATGCAACAATTTCCACATGAACATATCACTTTATAAACACCCTTTTATTGGAGCTAACCAAGGCTATTTGTAATTGATATCATCTTTTGTCTAATGGTTGATATGGGCTTGACAGAGGTTTCAATATATTCATTTCTTAGAACCCTCGCTAGTTTGTCTATGACTACCTGAATGTATGGAAGATACACTCTCCTGCTAGCAATTTCGGTGCTTACTATAGGTGGTTTGTCTTTATTTCTGGATCTAGTTCTTCTGATGGTCTTGATGATGTCCATATTTTTATATCCGATGTTTGCAAAGACCTTTCTTAAATATTCAATTTCTTCATTAACATGAGAGGTGTCCGATATTCTGACATCTCTTTTGAAAAGAGTCTTGAGTACCCCCATCTTTTGTGTCGAGCGATGGTGTGAGTCTGCATGTAGGTAGTTATCAGCATGTGCTTTCTTTCTGAATACCTTATGTCCAAGAGTTCCATCTTCATTTCTTATGAGGAGAATGTCTAAGAACGAGATATCATTATTTTCTTCAACCTCCATAGTGAACTTGATATATTTAGATATACTGTTGAGTGATCTAGAAAGTTACTTAACTCCTTGTCCCCATGTGTCCAATTGACACTAGTGTCATTGACGAACCTAATCTAGAATTTTGGTTTGAACGGCAAAGTGTCAAGAGCTTTCTTTTCAAATTTCTCCATAAATAGGTTGGCTACTATAGGGTATAGTGGAGACCCCATAGCTACTCCAGATGTTTGCTTAAAGAATTCTCCTTGGAAGGTAAAGAAAGTGGAATGAAGTCATATTTCGACAAGTTTTGCAGTTTGGGGATCTGTGACCTCTTTTACAACCTGTACAACTTCCTCTAAAGGGATCTTAGTGAAGAGTTGGACAACATAAAAAATTACAATTTTATCACTAGCATCCATGGAAAATTTTAGGAGCTAATATTTGCAAGTGGGCTAATTTTCCATGGTTTTTCCAAAAAATAGATTTGCCAATTTCTATTTTTTTCTAAAAGTGATTCTCCTAAATTTTACAGTATAAAATTATATTATCCTAAAAATCGCCAAAAAATTATAGAGACTATATCAAGTCATTAGAAAATTGGATATTTAAAAAAAATATCACTAAATGTTTTACAAGTTACATATTAGGGACTTGTAAGATTCGCCAAGGTATCTAAACTTTAAGATAAATTTCCATGCTTAAAATTTTCCCTACTAGCATCCAACCTCTGCTTTATAATGAATTCAACATAATGGTTGGAATCTTTTATGAATGAGTTGGTCTTACCAACAAGAGGGGCCAAGGTGCTAGCAACATAGTTTTCCAATTCATATGTGGGTGCCCCAATAGTGTTGACAATAGGTCTAAGAGGGGCAACTGCTTTATGGATTTTTGGGGCTCCATAAATTTGCAGGGTGATTTCACTATAATAACAGAGCCACTTATGGATAGAAATGAATACATCACCAAAATGAAAGACCACCTTTAGAACAATGGCAGCTACAAGAAGCTCAAAGATAACCCAATTTCCAAAATTACCAGAATTGTTAAAAAATCCATTAAGGACTCAAACCTGGACGAAAGAGTAAAGAAGTGTCTCTCTCCCGAGGATGATTGAATCCACCTTTAGTGTTAAAACCCAACAAATTGCATTGGCTAGAGTGGAAGCATAATCGATGAATGGTAGAACAAAAATAAAGAATAAAGCAAACATGATCAAAGAATTGGAGAGTTGAATAGTTATTTTGTTAGGTTTTCCCAAAGGCGGGAATGACACCAAACAATTATTGGAGTCCAAAGATAGAAAAATATGAAAATTAAAAGTGACCTTCAAAGCTTATGAACTTGACTTTTCATATTTGGTTAAAGCCTATCAACATAGGGAAGAAGAGGAGTACAGAGTACAAGAACTATAGAGAACTCTCAATGTAAAGGAGTCACAACTTAAATATTTGAAGGAGAAAACAATAAAACAAATGAGAGATTATAGGTTGAGGAGAAATAATATTAAGACAAAATCAGTGAATATATGATTAAAATTGACTCTATTCTTAAACAGGATGTAGCTGGAGGTTATAGCTCTGATAAGCTTAAATTGTTTAAACTAAAGGTTACTGATCTGGAAGAGAAAATAAAGAATCTAAAGTTAGAAAAATAAATCATAGAAAATTGGGTTGCAGAAATCAATAAGAAAAAGAAATGTTATTGAAGGAATCAAATCCTTCCTAAGAGTAAACGAGGAGTTAAAATCTTTAAGGAAGTTTATATACAATGATACATTGGGAAGAGCTACGACATCTTAAGCAAGAAATAAGATTTGGGAAATGATTAATGAGAAGATTGCAACAATAAGGCCTTGCGTGGATATATTATAGCATTGTGAGTGTCATTATCCCTAATGCTCAAATAGACATGAGGAGTGTAGTCCACGTTGTGAATGAGAAGCTAAAGGAGGTCGATCAACTTATACAAAATTTGAATTCCATTGATGAAAGTGTTATAATTTTTTTTGGTCTTCCTACTAGAGCAGAATGCATTCTTCTTTTTTGTAAGTCAAGGAAGAAAGGAAAACCCTGGAAAAAGACCTTTGACTCCATGCTTGGCATGCACATTTTGTTTAATGAGGCTTTGTCATTGAAGTACCAAACTTGATCATTGTTATCACGGGGCTCTACAAGACAATAGTGGACCATTTCCACATGGCACATGGTATTTCTAATAATATTAAGAGCATTATCAGAGTCAAACAAGATTGTCCTCTCTCTTCAGCATTATTTAGGATTTAAATTCTTGAAAGGTTTCATAGAAAGAATACAAAAGTTGGTGATGGGTGTATCTTACACCATGCCTTTGTCTCATTACTTCTCATTTTTTATGACATGGTTTTCCTAACCTCCTTTGCTAATGTATCACAAAGACACTTGGATGCACTTGCCAGCTCTTGTGATCATCACCAACTTGTAGTTGACCATAGACTAAGTTTATGGTCTGTAAAAGAACTTTGTGTGCCACATTGATTATAGAAGGAAGTTATGTATTATAAAGGGTTGTAGTTCTAATTTTAGTAAAGTCCAAGTTTAGCAATTTGCTTTCCTAGTTTTAAGAAAAAGTGTCCATTCCTATAATAAGTATAAGATCCACTCCTAGCAGCATAGCCAACATCTTAACCAAATCAACATCTTAACCAGATCAACATCTTAACTGAAAAAAGGACTATGTTTCACTTGTTTTATTTGAAATTCTCCAATGTCTACATCATTTTATTTTAAGACATAAAACAAGTTATCAAAAACACATACTAATATAATTGAAGACATACAACCAAGTTTAGGTCAATTTCAACATGTTGAGAGTAATTTTCCATTTGAAATACAATCATTGTATTTTAAGTGGAAGAAACAAGTTATCAAATTGATATATTGGAAGACATACAGCAAAGTACAATAGCAGTGGTTTTCCATTTGAAATGACACAGACATAGGATTTGGATTCGAGCCCTAATCTCTAGTGCACATCATGAATTCCTTATCCTGCAGATTTGATTTTACAAGATATTGTCAAAAAAGCATATGTATGAAAATATATTAAGTTGCTTCTTCTTCTTCTTCTTCTTTTGTATCTTAGGAACCCAACAAAACACCTAACACGTAGCTAGTAGAAAACCACTCGGGGTCTACGATCTATCCTCCTCCCTATAAATTGGGTCACAATTGGGGGTCTTTAAACCTTGGATCTCTTAATTTTCACAAATTTCTCATTATTGTGATCACCAATTGAGCTACCCCCCTCGGACATAAGATGTGACTTTTTTTATTACCAATTGTGTTTCTATTATAATCCATGTTATTGCAAATTCTTTATTGAAATCTCCTAGAAATTCTGAATAGACTAACATGTTCATTGCATGTAGGAAAGCATAAATTCAACTTATCTATAAGCCTTTATAATATATTATTATTTAAACTAATTGCATGTAATAATTTTGTAGATAGTTGTAGTTATGGCAACAGTTAATTTTGATGCTCATACAAGGAAAACAAGGAGACAAGTGACCAAGGGCGTGCAACTACGATGCACTTCATCATATGAAGGCAGGGTGAATCATGTGAATGTCAATAATGCTCCCAACAATGTTGTTGAGGATGACTATGTGGCAGAAGATGATGTTGTCCCACCATCAACCACAGTTCAATGTGCAAGTTCAACTAGGAAGATTAACACTATAAAAAGACGGGAAAATGAAGACATGTTAGCTGTAATTGACGATGTAGAGTTTAATGGATATTAGATTCGAGTAGCTGCAAAAAAGTACGACATTTCTCCCTCGTCACTACATTATTGGATCAATGGGCTCACTCATACAAATTGTAGAGGGCCTATTGCAGTTATGATTGAAGAGGAAGAATTCAAGGTGTTTAGTGGTGCAAGGAGATGACACAATTGGCACAGGGGTTAGAGTTGATACAACTCAATTCCACAATTGCTCAAATCTGTTAGAGGAGGCCAAACCCATTCAGAGATGGGTTTCTTGGTAAATCATGGTGGTTTGGATTTGCAAAAAAGCTTACCGACCTTGTATTATGTACAACCGAGAGCCTTGATAGAGACAAAGCTTTAAATATACGCCTTGAAATTGTGTCTAAGTTCTATGACACTCTTTCTAGTGCATACGAGAAACACCCTTATCGTCCAAACCATATATGGAGCTTCGACGAAATAGGTTTACAAGCAAGAAGGAGTTGTGGCATGTAGGTAATTGCCAAGAGGAATAAAAATGTACCAAATACTTTTCTTAAAAGTAGGGAGTGGATCACTATTCAGTGTTGTGTCAATGCAATTGGTACTTCAATCCCAAGATTTTATCTATTCAAGAGTAAAAATCAACTGAAAAACTATATACAAAATTGTGAATTAGGTGCATGCATGGCTGCACATCCCCATGCATGGATGACAATAAGTTTTTTTGACTTGACTTTGTCACTTTGCTGCACCTATACTAGGTGGTGTATCACCTAAAAACAAACAACTATTGGTTTTAAATAGCCTTCGAAGCCATATTGCTATGCAAACAATTAAGGAGGCTAATAATTTTGGCATCAACCTATTAACATTCCCTGCTCATACCACTTATAGATTGCAACTCCTTGATGTGAGTGTGTTTGGGAATTTCAAGAACTATTTCCGATAGAGTGAGGTTCATGGATGGAAAAGAAATCCAAGGGTTGAGGTGAAAAGGTTTGAGCTAAATGAGATTGCAAGTAAAGCCTTTAAAATGGCTCTCACACCATCAAATATCAAAGTTGGGTTTAGGAAGACTAGAATCTGACCACTTATGATTACCTTATGCATGATATTGGTTGTAATGAAGCATTTCATGTGGTCAGTCAAGAAGAAGGAAATGTTCAAGCACATGTTGATGCACAAAAAGAAATGGATGAACATGAAGATGAAATTGAAACTAATAATATGATTTCCCTCCCTCATTGACACTTATATGGTGATGATGACGAATATGTCAGTGAAACACAATATAATCATGAACCAATTGACAGTAACATGGAGGTTGTTCCACCAATTGAAGCACATGAAACTTCTACATTTGATATTCTTAATTACTCTGTTGATCATGCCACTAACAATGAGAATTTGTTTAAAAATAACATTATTGATATTGCACTAGGAAGCAACATTAACTAATTGATATTGCCAAGCCAAGTAACCCCACCACCATGGCTAGTAGAAGCCATGATGAATATGAACAAACATAATGTCTCAAGAACCAATGAAAAAGCATAAACATGCCTTCACAACCAACATAATCAAACAATGAAATTGTTCATTTTTTCGTGGACATTAATCAATGGAAGAAGAAATTGTACATAATGAGAAATCAAACAAAGAGAACAATATGGTTCAATCAATTGTCCCAAATATTGAAAGTAAAATGTTAAGTAAGGAGTAACAAGTGTCAAGGAAGGAGCAATTGAACAACATTTGAGCTGCACTTTTCCCTCTCAAATTCTCTGCTTTCTCACCTTTCAAATATAACAATTTTTTTAAACTATTCACTTCACTCTTTACTCTAGGTCTCCTCTATTGACATGAATCAAGATGGAAAATTGTTAACAAGGAAAAAATAAATTATTGGATATCAAATTTATAAAATAGTAGGAAATCATAAATAATGTTATTAAAGGCATAACAGAGTTGTAGAGAAATGAGAGATTAGGCATTGTTTTCACACATCAAAAATTTCTCGTTGTGCTCTATTCAAAAAATAATTCTAGACATTGGAAGACACCAATTTTTTTTTTAAGATAGACACACTAACAAACTATTAAAAATATCTCCACCACACGTCAAAATAGGAGTTATCTCACTGAAAAGAATCTCTTATATCCAACTAGATATGACAACTTCCTAGAACTTGAAATAAACTATTCACATAGAAACAAACTCTACCTTGCATTGAGAAATACAATAACAATCACAACCTTTAATATATCACACATTAGACAAGTAGGAGCTACTCATTCTAACACTCCCCCTTAACTAGTACTTGTCTAAATTTTTATGAGGTCAAGTCTTCATCATCAACTATCATTGATTCAATTCATCAAATGCTCCACATATTGTGAGGACACTTCTAATTTGCAAAGTCTATATCTAGTCCAACCTTGCACTTGCATCTTATACCTCATTCATGTAGACATCAACAAATTTTCAAAGTTTATATAAACGAACAACCATCCATCTTAATACATAGGTATCTAACCATTGCAATCACTAATCTAGTATGGTGTCCTTCATATACATGATTCATACAAATTCTTAATAAACTCCCCTTGAATGTACATAAAACTTCTACTTTCTAAGTTTATCCTTCCTTTTCAATTTTTGAGGTATGTGGTGTAGAAAAATAGATGAAATAAAGAAACAAGAAAACAATAACCCTTGACAAGATTCGGAAACTGAATTTGAACTGAACTGAATGGTTATGATTCTCCGCACTGATCTTTATTCATGTGTATTACAATAATTTTATATCATGCCTATCTATCGTTACATAACCGAATAGATGCAACCGCCTAATTACGATTCAGTTAAAAAAAACCTAACTAATTTGTTGTCAATACTAACAAACTCCACCTTGACAACAAGTTCCTAATCTCTTGCTCATGCCCATTCATCATCTTTTTTGCAAGCCAAGAGAAGCTAAACACCATTGCAGCTTCTCTACTGTTACTGCCTTTGTGAATATGTCTGCACAATTCTCTCGTGTATGGACCTTTTTAAGAGCTACTTTTCCGCCATCGATCACATGTCTCAGAAAATGATACCTTACAT
>APFE031358418.1:0-19219 GCA_000404065.3 Pinus taeda
AACCATAATGATAGTCATCTATTATTAATAATCAACAAAGGAGAATACAACCAGCGTCCTGACGTCAAGTCCTCCTTTGGCTGGGTGCTAAGCTACACAAGTCTTGCAAAAGCTTGAAGGGGTGAGGGACAAGCTCTCTCTCTCTTTAGTGACAAAGTCTCCTTACTTAGGGAAAGCCTTATGGATACAAAGAAGGCTTCTTGCAACTCCAACCTATTGATGTCTTCCTTTTAGCACAAGTATTGCCACAAGAGTAAAAGCTATTAGAACCAGAACTAGCTTGCCCAAGCCATGGGAACAAGCTTTTATAGAGGAAAAGGAAGAGATAAGGTCAATCCCCCACAATCATGGATTTGGCTTCATCACTTGGAAACTTCCATGGAATGGTGGCAAACAACTTTCCATCCAAGGAGATTCGAAACCAAACCATCCTCACTCAACTTGGAATCAGTTTGGTGAATGAGGTGGACAGAACCTTCGGAGGTTTGAGTAAAAACTTTGCCCAAAAAGGTTGGCGCGATTGCGACTATGGGACAGAGCGCTAATGGCACGCCCCTTTTATAGGATTTTCCCCATTGGCATGGGCAGAACACGGTGGGCCAGCGCTAATGTAAAAAGGGCTATTTTTAAGGGCAAGCTGCAGGAGATGTCTTCAGGGCATATGAAGTTCATGTTCAGAGGTGAATGATGCAAGTGGTTTCAAGTCTTGTCACTTCTCATAAGTCCCGGAATGTGTCCTCCAAGGTGCAGGAGAGGGGTAATAGGGACAATGACAAACGGTGACAAATTACTGTGTAACACTCCTCCCACATAGCCTTGAGAGTCTGTAGTCTTTTCTTTGAGGAGTGAAAGTGGCTCTAATGCCCCTTTCACAGGGTTAATGATATGTGGTGTATCGGTGTGTCTTGGAACTTTCGCTTAATGCAAAAACCTGATAACATGCTAGCATGTTTTCACGTAGGTATTGTAATCGTTGTAAGAACTAATCTTGAACACTTGTAATGCATGTTTCTTTAACTTGTGTTAAAACGGTTGAACTCTTTCGGTTTCTATAATGCATATATTGATGAAAATGTGTTGTATAAGTTGTTAACGTTGTATTGTTCGCGTGGGTTGCATCACCGGACATCAGGCAAAATCTTTCACATAAACTTGTTATAACAACCATTGCACTCGTGCAGGTTGCTCTGTTGGGTGTTGTGCCTATTATCTTCTCGTGTGTGTTGTGACTATTGCATTTGTATGGACCGCTCCTCTGGAAGTTGTGCATGTCCTGTTGTGATGTGTGTCTCTAACAGATTTGAGACTTTTTCCCTATCAACTAGAGACTCACTTCCATCCTCTCTCTCTCTCTCTCTCTCTGCAGTGAAAGAACCTTGACACAAGTAACACTATCATTCACCAGGCATACAAACCTTGAAGACAAATCAGACCACTCTCTCATGCTGACAAGCGAGAGCTAAGGCAAACATTTAAGATAATGGCAACTGGGCCATCATACCGGATGGGACTCTTACACCAAACGATGTGAGGTATAGTTGGGACATCAAACTGGGAAGATCCCCTGAATGTTAGCAGGTCCAACACCGTCAACAGGTTGTCAAACCTGTTGCCCAAAAAATTCCAACGATAAATTGACTATTTTACCTCAATTTAATTATTATTATAATTTATTATTAATTAAATTATATTTATTTTATTTTTTATTTTGTGTTATTTGATCAAGTAAGAATGTTTACATAACAAAGGACAACACATACATCACCTCTTCCATACTGGGCTAGATAGCTCTTATCAACACAATTTTTTTTTTGCTAGCTCGTCTAGGATATATTGGACTACACATGCCCAGATAGAGAGCTTCTCTCAATTCAATATTTGTAGAAATTACGGTGTATATTTGGAACTTCTCATGAATTTTTATTCAAAATCACAAGAATCAATATTTCAGACATTCAATGAGAGATAACACACATGCGCACAATATTTTTCCTATGGAAAGAAATCTTCTAAAAACACCAATGCCTTCTTGCATTAATTTGATGAATAGAGATATATTACAATTGCTTTGCTCAACTAAGCACAACCTACAATTAAATAGCCTTTTATATTCTCATTGAGAAGCTCTAACCTATAATTAGTCAATTTATGCCTCTCCTTGATGCACTATTTCCTTGCACAATTCTTGAGAAATTAGGCCCCTATCATTTAGGAATTTCTCCAAAATGGATTGTGCAATTCCCAAGGTTGATCATTTCACTGCATACAACACTTGTACACTCAAGACTAGTCAACAACTAATGTTACACCACCTTGTAATCTCCACCTCAACTAGGTAACTTGAATTCTCTGCATCCACTACCTATTTTGGGCTGATTGATCATTTAACTAGATGATCACTGAGTTTGACTCCCACTACACACCTAACCTTCCACTAGTTCCTCCAATAGTTGGAACTAGTTTAAGTGAAAAAAATTGAGATAACTAAATTTGATTACTACAAATTAGAAATCGCACATGATTAACTGAAATCTAACTCATCCAACTCTAATTTATTAAGTAAACTAGGTGACGGAAGCCATGTCATACAAGTTAATTGCATCCAAGTTGTCTACTGATGTGGGAATTCAAATTTTCTCAATTTAGTCAAGGATAAATCAAATTGAGAATTTATTGCTTCATCTTTCAACACTCCCTCTCAACAAGAAAGGGATTCTCATCCACCCCCATCCTACACTTATGGAACTCTAAATTCCCTCTTGACAAGGCCTTTGTAAAAATATCAACATCTTGTTCCTCTGTCGGAAAGTAGCATAGCAACATTATCTGCTTTTGCACAGTCTTATAAATGGTCATATCATATATCTATGTGTTTGGATTGATCATGAAAAATAGGATTCTCAGAGAGCTTGATGCGACTATGATTATCACAGTAGTAGATCACAATTGGATCCATCATCTCACCAAACAATCTCACAAGTATATTTCTCATCTAGCTCGCCTGACATGTTTCTTGACTTACAACCATGTATTATGCTTCTTCTGAGCTAAGCACCATAGATATTTTCTTCCTATTGTCCTAAGAAACAACTGCAAACCCAACACTGAAAATTCCTCCTAATGTACTCTTTTAGTCTGATGGACTCCCCGCCCAATATGCATCTATGAAGCCACACACATTCATTCCCGCAATCCGTCTATACTATAGTCCAAATTAGGTAGTGCCTTTGAGGTACCGTAAAACATTCTTAGCTTCCTTCGAAAATGATTTGGTTTTCCTAACCATAAAGTGGCTCATCTGGTTGATTACATATCACATATATGGTTGTGTGTTTAAAAGATACATTAGTGAACCCACTAGTTGTTGATAAATGGTAGTATCCACTTCCTCACCTGAAGTGGCATCCTCCTTCCTCGAGTTCGTCACTAGAGGTGTCTCCATGGGTTGGAAAATATCCATGTGGAACCTCTGTAGTATATCATTTGCACACTTTCCTTGAGAGAAAAATAGTTCCCCATCACCTATCCATACTTCCAACACGAGGAAGTAGTGCATGAGACCTTTGTCCTTCATTTCAAATTCCCTTGCAAGGTCCTCCTTGGAATATCTGATCAACTACTCATCGCTAATTAATATCAAATCATCAACATATAAGACAATAATAAGCAATTTATCGTCTACCAAGATATGATAGATGTTTGAATCTGCTTCACTTTTGGTGAAGCCCAAACTAGTGAGTTAGCTAGTGATCCTGGTGTACCAAGCATGGGGTGCTTGTTTGATACCATACAATGATCACTTGAGTCTCCACATGTGACACTCTCGATCAAATGTCTCAAAAAATTCTAGTTAGTCAATGTACACCTCCTCCTCAATAACCCCATGGAGAAATGTTATTTTACCATCCATCTGGTGGATCTTTCACCCCATCTACACAACCAGTGTGAGAATTGATCTAATGGATTAGTACCTTGCTACAAGAGCAAAGGTCTCCTCATAGTCAATTCCCTCAACTTGAAAGTACCACTTGGCCATAACTCTAGCCTTATGCTTCTCTATGCTTTCGTATGTTTCCTACTAAACTTTGAAGACACATTTCAAATCCACAACTGATTTATCTGTTAGTCTTGGGATCCCTTCCCAAACAATACAATGCTCTTTACAATGGATTCATATTTTTCCACCATTGCATCAACCCATACAGGTTGCTCTACTACTTCATCAAAAGAGGATGGTTCAGTCTCTATAATCTCAGTCATAAGATCCATGTAGTCAATGTATTCATCATGTGACCTTCTCTTCCCCCACTAATTTGAAGGAGCACCCACATTCTCCCTCGCATCTTGAACAAGCCTCTCAGCTCCCTGGTTCTTTTTCTACCATTTTTAGATGGTTCTACTTGAGTGGTTGTCTCCACTATATGCTTCTCAATTTGTGGCTACTCCATAACTTCTTGAGGCTCCTCCTTTGGAGCTAAAATATACTCTTTTGGTGGGATCTAAAGTTCCCTCTCAAGAGAGCACCACATTGCTTTCTCCTCATCAAAATTTACATCCCTTCACACAACTATGATTTTGAGGGATGACAAGTACATGTGGTAGTTGTGGGGAGTTTCTGTGTAACCCAAAAATTCTTCCAACTCAACTGTTGGTTCAAGCTTTTTCCTTGATTCTTTGGATATATGGTAGTAAATGGAGGCTCCAAAAAACATGAATTGAAACACATTCAACTTCCTCCCCGAGAAAGCCTTCTCTAGTTTAATCATGCAAAGAATCCAATGATGACTCTGGTTCAACAAATATATTGTTGTGTTGCATGCCTCAACCCACAAATGCAGAGGTAGGCCTCGGTCATGCAACCTCACCTTCGCTGCTCCCACAATGCTATGGTTATTTCTCTCAGCCACCCTATTCTGTTGCGAGTTGCAATGTGCTTTCAATTCTTGTTGAATGCCTTCTTTTGCACAAAAAAAATTAAATTTATTTGACACGTACTCATCTCCATTATTGCTCAGGATATCCTTCACCTTCTTGTCGGTTTCTTTTTAAAATAATTCCTTGAATTGCACGAACTTGGATAATTTCTCATCTTTCTTCCGCATGAAGAAGATATAGCACTTTTGTGGGAAGTTATGAATAAAAATGACAAAAATTTTGTGTCTCACAGTGGAGGTTGTTGAGAAAGGTCCACAGACATCAGAGTGAATCCTTTCTAGGACTATATGTGCTTTTTTGTCCTGATCATGGAATGTGGATTTTATGCACTTCCCCAAAGTACATCTTTTGCATACATTTTGCTACTCAAGTGCTCCTTTGGGGAGGCTTGTAGTTATTTAATGCTTCAAGGTGCCATGATGTAAATGGCCAAGTCTTCTATGCCAAAGTTCACGAAAATTGTGACTTTGCACCTTCTCCACCTTTTTACTTAATGCAACACAATCTTCCACATCTAGCTTATACAAGTTCTTCACATGAACCCTGATATGCTTCACCTGTCTCGTGGCTATGTCTCTTAGGAATTCCTTTCCTTTGTTGAAGACCACACCATAAACACAGTCTTCCAAAATTGCAATAGAGACAAAATTTTTCTTTAGGCCCAGAACAAACATGACATCCTTGTGCCTGTGAGGGGATCCCAACTCCCTCTGAAAGGTGACTTTACCAATCATGGTCACATTTTCCCTTCTTTCACCCCCCAACTCAATTTGAATATGGATATCTTTCTCCCCCAAGTCACTAAAAAACTCTCTAGACCCTATCATGTGGAATGATGCACCTAATTCCAAGTACCACATGCTCTCCATCATTTTGTTAACCTTGCATGTGATAAGGGTAAAGTCAAGCTAGAACTATGAAGCTAAGGCTTCACCTGCTAGTCCTCCTAAGGTCTTCTTGCTTGCCTTTTTGTTTGGACACTTCGTGGCATAGCGCCCTAATTCATGACAATGGAAGCATTTAATTTTGGACAAATCTTTCTTCTTTCCCCCTTAGTTGGACTCTAGTTTGGATTAAGATTTCTTCCCTTTTACCTTCTTTCCCATTCCAATCAATGCAAATTTTTCTTCATCCTTGCCCTTGGATGAAGTCCCATATCTAGTATTTCACCTTATTTCCTCCTATACCAAATTCGGCCATAAGATTTCTGAATTTGTTATTTTCTCTCTTATTTTCACTGAATCTTGGTAGCTATTCTAGCTCTTAGGAAGGCCTAAAAGGGCTAGGCTTACCAAGTCATCTTCTGGAAAATTAACACCAACCCCACCAAGTTCACCATGAAATTGTGTGAACCTGCTCAGATACTATGAAATAGTGTCATTCTTCTACATCTTAATACTTTGGACTATTTTTTTATGCCTTGCACAATTATTGAGAAATTAGGCCCCTATTATTTAGGAATTTCTCCAAAATGGATTGCACAATTCCTGGGTTAATCATCTGGCTGCATGCAACACCTTTATACTCAAGACTAGTCTACAACCTATGTTACATTGCCTTGGAATCTCCATCTCAACTAGGTAACTTTAATTCTCTGCATTCACTAAATATTTCAGGATGATTGATCAATTACTTGAATGATCACTGAGTTTGAGTGAAGTCCCATTGCATAATTGACCTTCCATTAGTTCCTCCAACAGTTGGAACTATTTTAACTGAAACCAACTTGAGATAAGTGCCTTTGATTAACACAAATTAGAAATCACACCTACTTAATTAAACTCTAACTCCTCCAACTTGACTTACTACTAAACTGGGTGACACAAGCCATGTCACACAAGTTAAATGCATCCAAGTTGTATGTTGATGTGGAAATTCAAATTTTCTCAATTTAATCAAGGAAAAATCAAATTGAGAATTTCTTGTTGTATTTTTTCAACACTCCCTCTCAACAAGAAAGGGATTATCAACCACTATCCTAAACTTGTGGAACTTGAACTTCCTTGTTGACGAGGCCTTTGTCAAAATGTCAAAATCTTGTTCCTCCATTGGAATTTAGTGTAGCAACATTATCCGCCTCTGCAAAAAATCCCGTAAATAGTGATAAAAAATATCTATATGATTGGATTAATTGTGAAAAACATGAGAGATCTTGATGCAACTCTAATTATCAATTTAGATCACAGTTGGATCCATCATTTAACCAAATAGCCCCACAAGTATCTTTCTCATCCAGATTGCCTCACATGATGATTGATGTGCAACCATGTATTCTACTTCTGCCAAACTGAGCTCGATAGATCTTTGCTTCCTACTGTACGAAGAAACCTTTGTGGACCCAACACTAAAAATTCCACCTAATGTACTCTTTCATCCTGATGGACATGTCACCCAATCTGCATCTGTGAAGCCAGACAACTTCACTTCTTCTATCTGTCTGTACCATAGTCCAAACTGGGTAGTGCCTCTGAGGTACCATATAACATGCTTAGTTACCTTCCAAAATAATTTTGTTAGCCTAATCATAGCTTGGCTAAGCTAGTTGACTACATATCACATATTTGGTTGTGTATTCACAAGATACATTAATGAACCTACTAGCTACTGATAAATGGTAACATCCACTTCCTCACCTGAAGTGACATACTCTTTCAACCAGTTGGTTGTTGGAGGTGTCTCCATGGGTTTGCAACACTCTATGTGGAACCTGTGTAGTATCTCATTTGCATACTTGCCTTGATAGACAAATATTTCCCCATCACTTTTCCATACTTCCAACCTGAGGAAGTAGTGCATGAGACCCATGTCCTTGATTTCAAGTTCCCTTACAAGGTCCTCCCTACAAGATTTGATCAACTACTCATCACAAGTTAAAATAAAATCATCAACATATAAGAAAATAATAAGCAATTTACCTTCTACCAAGATATGATAGAGGTATGCATCTGCTTCACTTTTGATGAAGCCTAAATAGATGAGATAAATATTGATCTTGGTGTACCAAGCATGGGATGCTTGTTTGAGACCGTACAATTCTCACTTGAGTCTGAACACGCGAGACTCTTGATCAAATGTCTCAAAACCTTATGGTTTCTTGATGTACGCCTCCTTCTTAATAACCCCATTGAGAAATGTTGTTTTTACATCCATTTGGTGGAGCTTCCACCCCATCTGCGTAGCCAGTGCGAGAATTGATCTAATGGATGAGTACCTTGCTACAGGAGAAAAGGTCTCCTCATGCTCAATTCCCTCAACTTGAGAGTAACCTTGGCTACAAATATGGCCTTATACTTTTATATGCTTCCATCTGCTACCTTCTTAACATTGAAGATCCATCTTGAACCCACAACTGATTTATCTACCAATCTTGGGGCCATTTCACAAACATTGTTCTTTAAAATGGATTTGTATTCCTCCACCTTTGCATCAACCCATATAGGTTCCTCTACTTCTTTCTCTAAAGAGGATGGCTCAACCGTTAGAGCCATGTAGCCAGTTTACCGATCAAGTGACCTTCTCTGCCTGCGTTGATTCGAAGGAGCACCCACATTCTCCCTCACATCTTGCACAAGTCTCTCAACTTCCCTGGTTCTTTTCTACCTTCTCTGGATAGTACTACTTGAGTGGTTGTCTCCACTTTCTTCTCCTCAACTTGTGGCTACTCCACAACTTTATGAATCTCCTCCTTTGGAACTAAAAGCTCCTATTCTTGTGGGACCTGAAGCTCCCTTTCAAGAGAGCATCACATTTCTCTCTCCTCATCTCACTTTACATCCCTTCACACAAATGTATTCTGAGGGATGGGAAGTACACACGGTAGTTGTGGGGAGTTTTTGTGTAACCCACAAATACCCCTAACTCTACTTTCGGTTCAAGCTTATTCCTTGATTATTTGGAGACATGGTAGTAAATAAAGGTTCCAAAAGTCCTAAAGTGCGACACATCTGGCTTCCTCCACAAGAAAGCCTCCTCCAATGTAATCATGCCAAGAATCTGATAAGGACTCTAGTTATGCAAATAGACTATTATGTTGCATGCCTCAACCCACAAATGCAGAGGTAGGTCTTGGTCATGCAACATCACACCTTATTTCCTATCACTTTCTCAACCAGTGCCTTGAATTTTATGAACTTGGATAATGTCTCATCTTTCTTCCTCATGAAGAAGATCCAACACTTCTATGAGAAGTCACCAATAAAAAAGAAAAAATATTTGTGTCTCCTAGTGGACGCTGTCGAGAAATGTCCAAAGACATCAGAGTGGATCCTTTCTAGGAATTCATGTGCTTTGTTGTCGTGATCATGGATTGTGAATTTTTTGTACTTCCCCAAAGTACATCCTTTGCATACATTCTTCTTCTAAAGCGGTCCTTTGGGGAGGCCTATGGTTATTTACTACATAATCTTTAAGCTGCCATGATGCAAATTGCCAAGTATTATGTACCAAATTTCATCGACATCATGACTTTGCACCTTCATCGCCTAATCCAAGTGGATATCGATGGTCACTTGCCCATTCCACCTAGACCTCCAGTCGATTTCATATGTTTCCTTGTTTATTGCAACATTTACTATTTTTAGCGGTTTTTTTGGTCCTGAACTTCCAAAGCATTTTTTACCCCCTAAACGATGTTTTTTTGAGGTCTTCATAGGATTAGAGCAATAGGAAAGGACCTTCCACAAATCCTGTAGTCTTTAGAGAGATATTTCCAACAAGGTATCGTACACGTGAAACGAAGATAATATGACCAAGTTATGACCTCGAGAAGTTGGCTACCCAAATAACCCCAACGGGGCTCACAAACTCTTATCATTCCATCTCTTGGGGTTAGGGTTTTGGTTGTTGATGGTTTTCCCTTATTGTTCAATAATAAATAGGCCCTTGAGCTTCATTGTAACACAATTCAGAGGCATGTAGCCACCACATCTCTTCTCAAAGATAAGCTACCATCACCCGAGTTAGTTTATTTCCATTCTATTTGTAAGCATATTTCGGTATTTGATATTATTGAAATGAAGTGTTATTTTTATTGCATCTCTATAAATGGTTAAACCTGTAATTTGTTGTATTGTTGTTTAAGTTCATATAAGTGGTATCAGAGAAATATGCTCTTTCTCTGTTTTTCTTTGCATGTCCCCAACGAGATTTGGATATAAGGAATTAGGAATCAAACTCGATGAACCTTTGCAAGATCAGCCTTGCAAGTCCTGACAACCTCCCATGGCGAAAGAGAAGAAAGATGAGAGGGCAAGAGATCCTTTCAAAATCTTACTTGAATAACCCCTTAAGCGATAGAGGAATGCGATGATGGAAAAAAAAATTCCCTGATCTTTCAATGACTGCCCAAAGGTGATGCATCTCCTTCCAACAACCACTCTAGAAGCACCACACCCTTTAAGGTACAAGTTAACTTTGACATCCCCATATTTGAAGGTCAGATAAATGCAAACACCATAGATAAATGGTTAAATCTGCTAAAAGGATATTTTTCTATTTATGATTTTCCTAGCTAGGAAAATATTACTTTTGAACTTCTCAAAGTCACCCCCCACATCAAGGACGGGTGGGAAACCTACTATGAGAAGAAGGACAAAATTGCACCCTCACTATTTTCAGCCACACCCACTTGCAATTTGTTTGAGGATGCCATCAAGGAGCAGTACTACCCTATCGGGATCTATTAGGATAAATACATAAAGTGGACCACATTGTGACAAGGAAGGGACCAAGACATGTCGAAGTTTACCAATGTTTTTCATACCCTTCACACAAAGTTGGGTATCAATGATTCTGAGCAAAATTTGGTACTCAAGCAATGTGGTTGTCTACGCAGGTACATCCAGGGTCAGATGGAGTTCCTGGACATCTCTTCGCTTGGAACGACGTGCTGATACGCTGTCAAGATTGAGTGTAAGTTTAAACAAAAGAAGTGAGACTTTGGATCTATGAATCCAAAGCAAGGGAAAGGCACCCCCAAACTGCGGAGAAAATGAAAAATCCAAGGTGGGGTGACAAAGGACAACCCACCAAAGTTGCAAGAAAATAACAACAACACAAAGACAAAGAAGAAAACAGGAAAATGGCATGAGTTCCATAAGAGCTCCACTCACAAAACAAGTGAGTGTTGGGCTAAGCAGTAACTGGTGTCCAAATAGAGGTCTTTAACAGGATGATCGTACACATTCTATGCATGTACAACTCAAAGCATCCACGCACATGGGATGAAAGCCTCCCCTATGTCCAACACAACTATAACAAAGCTCTACATAGATACGAGCCATAACCCCTTTTAGGTAGGGCTGGGATTTCAGCCATTATATCCCATTGATGTGTCCATGCTATTTGCAGCTACTCAGGATTATTTGGCTCATGTCTAGTCCAAAGATGACATGGCTAACAAATTCATTGAGTGCATTCAACACGTCCACCAGCAGGTCCATGATATATTGGACAAAGCGAATTCTTAGTACAAGCAGTGCCATGATCAACATCAAGTGTGGCACAAGTTTCAGGTGGGCAACAAAGTTTGTCTACATTTAAAGAAGGAGCACCTCCCTAGCCCCCACCGCAAACTTTTCTCGCTCCGATATGGACCATACACCATCACCAAGGTTGTAGGGGATAATGCATTTGAGCTCAGCATTCCACTGTTCCTTGGTTTGCACCCAATATTCAATGTAGACCACCTTCAACCATACTTTCCACCATTGTTGGACACATCTGACATTACAAAACAACTCACACCAACAAAGCTAAATCCAAACTGTGTGGAACATGCCACAACTGATCAAATCATGAGCATGCGCATCAAGAACACTCATCAACATAGGATCCAGATATATTGAGTTGTCAAAGTAGGCCAACTCCTTCACCAAGGAAAGTGGTTCACTATGGACCACGTTCAACAAAAATTTCCTCACCTCATGGAGGCTTTACACGATGGGGACCATTTCTTCCTAAGGAGGGAGGATTGATCTAGGCGACCTACCTATTCCACCTATACCTCCAATCAGTTTCATATGCTTCCTTGTTTATTATAGCATTTACTATTTTTAGCAGTTTTTCAAGTCCTGAACTTTCGGCGCAATTTTAACCCCCTAAATGGCATCTTTTTTAGGTCTGCAGTAGGCCCATAGCCATAGGTAGGGGCATACCATAAATATTTTTTTACTCGGAGAGATCTTTCCAACAAGGTATCATATGCACCAAACGAAGATAATATAACCAAGTTACGACCGTTAGAATTTGGTTGCCCAACTAACCCAAACAGGGCCCACAAACTCTTGGTGTTCCATCTCCTAGGGTTAGGGTTTTGGTTGTTTATGCTTTTCCTTGTTGTTCAATAATAAATAGGCCCTTTAGCCTCATCGTAACATGGCTCAGAGGCATGTAGCCACTACATCTCTTCTCAGAGATAAGCTACCATCACCCAAGCTAGTTTATTTCCATTTTGTTTGTAAGCGTATTTTAGTATTTGATATTATTGAAATCAAGTGTTATTTCTATTGCATCTCTATATGTATGATTATATTTGTAATTTGTTGTGTTCATGTTTAAGTTTGAATCACTGCCTTTGTGCTTAATGCAACACAATATTCCACATCCAACTTCTATAGGTTCTTCACATGAACCTCGATTTACTTCACTTGTCCCGTGGCTATGTGTCTTAGGAATTCATTTCCTCTGCTAAAGATTACAATACCCGTGGTATTCCAAAACTGAAATAGATATGATTTTTTTCTTTAGGCCTTGAGCAAACATGACATCCTTGAGCTTGGGCAGGGAACCCGTCTCCCTCTAAAAGGTGGTTGTACCAATGTCAGTCATGATGTACCTTCCGTCGCCACCTAGCTCGATATGTATTTGGAGATATTTCTCCTCCAGGTCACTGAGAAACTCACTACACCTTATCATGTTGAACGATGCACCTAAGTCCAAGTACCACACGCTCCCCGTCACTTTGATTTCCATGCATGTGATAAGGGTAAATTCAAGCTCGAACTATGAAGCCAAGGCTTCACCTATTGCTCCTCCTGAGGCCTTATTGCTTTCTTTTTTGTGTGGACACTTCATGGCATAGTGCCTGAATTCATGACAATGGAAGCATTTAATTTTGGACAAATATTCCTTCTTTCCCCCTTGGCATAACTCTGGTTTGGATTGAGATTTCTTCCCTTTTCCCTTATTTCCCTTTCCAACCAATGCAAATATTTCTTCATCCTTTCCCTTAAATGAAGTCCCATCTTTGGTATTCTGCCTTATTTCTTTTGTACCAAATCAAATCATAAGCATTCCCAATTTGGTAGTTTCTCCCTCCCGTTCACCAAATCTTGGTAGCTATGCCAGCTCTTGGGAAGGCCTAGAAGGGCTAGGTTTACCAAGTCATCTTCTGAAACATTAACATCAACCCCACCAAGTTCGTCACAACATTGTTTGAACTTGCTCAGATACTGGGAAATATTGTCATTTTTTACATCTTGATAGTTTGAAGTTTATCCTTGAGTGCCAACTTCCTATGGTCACTACTATTCTCAAACAATTTTGTCAATGTTTTCCACATTGCGAATGAAGTTTCTTTTCTGTGGAGATTTGAGAAAATGTGATGTTGTACTCCCTCCAATATTATTCTCATTGCCTTGGCTACATCTTTCTTCCACTGAGCTAGGTTCTAATCATCACATGCTTGTGGTTTTGCAGCATCTATCTTTATGTATTCAAGCAAGTCATTGCCATCCAATACCGCCTCCATTTGATCCTTCCATGTGATGAAATTGGAGGTGCCTTCCAAGGTATGTTGTAGTCTCAACCCGTTGAATGTCATCTTCTCAAATCTGAAGAGATCATGCTACACTGAACTGTAAATTTGATCCTCTTGATAAACAACTTCGAAATTCTTGTTCTACTATGAATCTTGCTCTGATACCATATTTGTAACTTCTCATGAAGTTTTAATCAAAATCATAAGTCACAAACCTAGTCTACTGCTCTGCGGAAGTTAATTCACAATTTAGAACAAAAATTCCAGACATGAAATAAGAAAGAACAAACATGCACACAATATTTTTCCTGGGGAAAGAAATCTACTAAAAACCCCAATGCATGCTTGCATTAATATGATTAATAGAGATGTATTACAATTGTTTTTCTCAACTGAGCACAACGTGCAAGTAAATAACCTATCTCTCTACTCGCTGAGAAGCTCTGACCTAGACTTAGTCAATTTTTGTGTCTCCTTGAGCCCCTATTTCCTTACATAATTTTTGAGAAATTAGGCCCCTATTATTTTCGAATTTCTCCAAAATGGATTGCACAATTCCCAAGGTTGATCATCTGATGACATGCAGCAATTGTACACTTTAAGATTAGTCTACAACTGATGTTACACTTCCTTGGCATCTCCACCTCAACTGGTTAACTCGAATTCTATGCATGCACTACCTATTTTGTGTTGATTGATCACTTAAATAGATGATCACTGAGTTTGACTGAATTCTCACTACACAACTAACCTTCTACTAGCTTCTCCAATAGTTGAAACTAGTTTAACTAAAAACAACTTGAGATAACTGATTTTCACTGCTACAAATTAGCAATCACACATGCTTAATTGAACTCTAACTTCTCCAACTCAAATTTACTTAGTAAAATGGGTGACACAAGCTATGCCACACAAGTGAAGTGCATAGAAGTTCTCTATTGATGTGGAAATTCAAATTTTCTCAATTTAATCAAGGCAAAATCAAATTGAGAATTTATTGTTGCATTTTTCAACAATATTTTTTATTTTTCCAGGTCGTCTATGATATATTGGACTATACTCACCCAACTTAAATTATGCCAAACCTTAACATGATTGGATTCATTTTCGTGAAATTTAGAACATAATAATTTTATTATTTCTTAAATATATTATAATTAAATTGGTTTCATAATTATTTTCCTTTAACTCTGTTAACTTAAAACAATGCATAACATTTTTATAAAACTTTTTTATTTAATAAATTAATTAACTATTAATTTATATACATTTCGAAAATATTTTAATAAAGTATTCACATTTTCTCAATTAGATTTTTAGGGATCAAATATCTTTTCACTTTAAAAGATGTTTGCATATCAAGAGATTTGATCCCTTTGGGTGCTTGGTAGATCTCGAGTTAAAATGGATCTAGGTTGGTTTAATTTCCACCTTTTAATAGGCTACATTTGATATGAATACCATGGGTGGGTAATAAAGGTTTTCAATACCATGGGTCAATACCAAGGGTCATTTTTTATTTTTATTTTATTTTTAGAGTGTTATTTTATTTCATTATTTTTTTGAGGTAAATGTTTACATATTACATTAATATTTTTATTTTAATTTAATTTTTTAAATTTCATTTTAAATTTTTTAATGTAATTTGACTTAGTCAAATGTTAACCATTACTATCAACATCTTTGTCATATCTAGGGCCAATTATCTTTAGGTAAAACATTTTAATGTGTAAATTAATTGAATATCAATTATGTGTTTTTAAAAAATATTTTTAATAAAATAATATAAAATTAGAAATAATTTTTTTGAAGTATTATAATAAATATAATATAGATTTTAAGACACTTTATTTCTCTTTAGTTTTTAATACTTATTTTTATTGTATGTTCTCTAACTTAGTATGGTAGAGATGTTGTAATATAACAAAATGATCTCAATAATATGCTTGCCAAACCAAAGAACAACCAAAACTAAACCAATTACTAAATGGAAAACTGCCAACCAACACACCAACTAGGCACGTTGAAGTTAACACCCATATTTGTTTTATATAAATTGGTTTAGTCATTTGCCTAAGGAAGACAGAGAGTAACAATGAGACATTATATTTACTTTTGTTATTAATTTAAAGAAGACCAATATGGTAAAAAACAAAGGAGTATTATGAGCAAAACCAGATATAATAATTAATAAAGGAAAATTGCTTAGAAACAGGTATAGAAAACCATAATATACAAATAAATATC
The DNA here is from genome assembly GCA_000404065.3 of Pinus taeda. Classification (NCBI taxonomy): domain Eukaryota; kingdom Viridiplantae; phylum Streptophyta; class Pinopsida; order Pinales; family Pinaceae; genus Pinus; species Pinus taeda. The sequence continues at coordinate 15,941 of APFE031358418.1, forward strand.
ACAACCGTAAGCATCACATCAATATACTGTAAAATTCAAAAAAACACTTTCTAGGTAATAATTTATAAAATAACATAGCAAAAATTTATATATATTTTTTCATATATCTATATATATATTAATTATATTATATATATATATTATATCTATATTTAAAAGTTTGTATAAAATGTTATTTATATAAATTCTCTAGAAAGTTCGATCAAAAGACTAATATAAATGGTCTTGTATACATCAAAGACTATTAACAATTGCATAGTCTCAGAGGTTATACTTCCATGAGCTACTACAAGACTAAATTGGAGGAAATACATATTTTATTCCCTAAAGGTTATCCTCCATATATATATATCCCAGAAGGTGGGAGGATTGTTTCTTGGAAGGATAAATTGGAATAGAAGTTAAACAATGAAAGTGTTAGACATATAAATTTTCCATTGTTTAAATTGTATATTTAAATTTATAAAATGGATTCAATGTCTTCAAAATTTATTTGAAAACTCTTAGTTGACTTTCCCATTTTCACCATCATAATTCAAGAAGATGCCACGTCAACCCCCATTATTCGTGGAAAAAGGGTTAGTCACATGATTATGATGAAAAACATTCTAGAAGGGTTTATATTGTAACTTTAACTACAAATTGAGGTAATCAAACCTAACCATTAGAGATTATGTTATAATACCATTTAATGCTCTAATACCATGCAATAAATAAATGATAAACTAATTATATTTCCATCTTATTTTTAAAAAAATCCAAACATAAATTACAATTAAAACCCTATTAAACATCTATCACAACCGCAATATTTACTAGTAACAATAGACATATGCAACCTGACGACATTAAATATCCTATACACTGATAAATAAACGTTGGCAGCGACAACCCACTAACCCAGTCATTCAATTCTCTTGACCACATTAAATATCCTATGAAGTGATAAATAAACATTGCCAGCGACAACCCACTAACCGAGTGATTCAATTCTCTTAAATTGTGTTCCCCGAGGAGAAAGTACATAATTTGTGTATCTGACCCTTGCATTGTACCTTGAGTCAAGCACCTCCGACATCTCGGGTGGCTAGTCACATGAAGGTGGTCAACACGTTCCTTGGAATTCCACCTGAAAAATTTCCATTCTTTACGATTCGAATATCTCGTAACTTAAAAATAAACCGGTTAAGGTTTTGATGTTTTTTATTATTTATAAATTCGAACGTTGATATTTTTTTATTATTTTATATAAATTTTAAATGTTAGATTATACAATTAAAAAATTAAAAGATAATATTATTAATAATTTTAGTTTTTACATAGAAAAGGATATTACATTTACAGAAGATTTTTTTTGGTTAAATCACACATATTTCTTGGTTTTAAACAATTATTCAAATTATATAAATTTATTTATTTTTTAATAAAATAATTATTAATACTCTAAAATAAAATAATCAAATCCATTAATTATAATATATTTTGAAGAGGAACAATCAATCTTAGTTTTTAATTTAACGAGTTACATTTAAGAATAATGTTATAGATAATAAAACAAGTTTGAAGCCATTCTACATAGTTGGGCATATAATAATAATAATATCCATTTTTAAGGTCATGGCCAAGCCAGACACCAAATTGGTGTATGAGACCCCCTTGCTTATGGGACAAGGGACCCACCTCCGCGTAGCGATTTGACTGCTAAGTCTACGAATGCATACATACTCTACCCCCCTCTGGTTTTGAACTTGTGACCTCTTAGGAGGAAACACATGCTCTTAACCATTAGGCATATATTTTCATGGTCTTATCAAAATTATTGAAGGTTGTTGGGATCGACTTCTGACACCCGAGATTTGGTTGCCCCTTAGAAGTTGGTTGCCCAACTAACCCCAACAGGGCCCACAAACTCTTGGTGTTCCATCTCCTAGGGTTAAGGTTTTGGTTGTTTAGGCTTTTCCTTGTTGTTCAATAATAAATATGCCCTTGAGCCTCATTGTAACATAGTTCAGAGGCATGTAGCCGTTACATCTCTTCTTAGAGATAAGCTACCATCACCCAAGCTAGTTTATTTCCATTTTGTTTGTAAGCGTATTTAAGTATTTGATATTAATGAAATCAAGTGCTATTTCTGTTGCATCTCTATATGTATGGTTATATTTGTAATTTGTTGCATTCATGTTTATGTTTGAATCACTGCCTTTGTGCTTAATGCAACACAATATTCCACATCCAACTTATATAGGTTCTTCACATGAACCTCGATTTACTTCACTTGTCCCGTGGCTATGTGTCTTAGGAATGCCTTTCCTCTACTAAAGATTACAATAACCATGGTCTTCCAAAACTGAAATAGAAATGAATTTTTTCTTTAGGCCTTGAGCAAACATGACATCCTTGAGCCTGGGTGGGGAACCCGTCTCCCTCTAAAAGGTGGTTGCACCAATGTCGGTTGTGATGTACCTTTCGTCACCACCTAACTCGATATGTATTTAGAGATATTTCTCCTCCAGGTCACTGAAAAACTCTCTACACCTTATCATGTGGAACAATGCACCTGAGTCCAAGTACCACACGCTACCCATCACTTTAATGTCCATGCATGTGATAAGGGTAAATTCAAGCTCGAACTATGAAGCCAAGGCTTCACCTATTGCTCCTCCTGAGGCCTTATTGCTTTCTTTTTTATGTGGACATTTCGTGGCATAGTGCCTGAATACATGACAATGGAAGCATTTAATTTTGGGCAAATATTTCTTCTTTCCTGTAGTGCCCACTCTAGGTTCCTGACTCTAATATGACATTATCTTACATACTTTAGTCTATGAGTAACTCAGGCTGAGGATAAATAAACGTGACTCTATCATCAGTGAATGTGATGGTTATGTATGTTCTCTATTAATATTATGATTAAGATATAATTAATGGTTATGTGTACTCTCTATTGATATCATGATGGTGATAGTAGTAAAGGATAGACATGTTTCTATTGATGTTATAATGAGGATAGCCTTGATCTATATGTATGGTTCCATTAAGGTTATGATGATGCTAGCCATGATGGAGGTATCCCCTATGTTAGCTACTTACGTTAGTTCTGATTCACAATGAATGGTGATGTGAATGACCAGGTGATGGTAATTAATGCTATTATGACGATGACTAACACTGAAAAACCTGGTTACTAATTATTATTGAGTATGGCAGGAAAACCACCAGAGGCACTCACACATGACGAGTTGACGACACCTGGTTTGATGCAAATTTATATTATTTTAT
>APFE031358418.1:28535-54623 GCA_000404065.3 Pinus taeda
GTGACTTGGGCTGGAAGGGTTAAAACACCTTCGCCTTGAAGATCACGATGCCATGAGGGCAGCTCCAAATGTTGGGTCGCTCATGAGGAACCTACTGGGGGGCGTGCATCAAGGCGGATTCCTTGATCCCCGGCACCATTAGTCTCACTATAGTAGGCAACATAAGAGACGATAGTGGTCTATGACGTTGCACGATATTTCCCCTCGTAGTCACTAGATGCTTGAAGGGAAAGTGGTGTGGCACCCTTGGGATTTCAGGGAAATTCTTGAAGGGCACGACCAACTTGGCACCCTTGGCATCACATTTAAACTGTTAGGTGTGGCACCGTTGGAACTTCTAGGGAAGTTCTTGAAGGGCACAACCAAACTTGGCACCCTTGGCATCACAATTAAACTGTTAGGTGTGGCACCCTTGGAACTTCTAGGGAAGTTCCTGAAGGGAAAAACCAAACTTGGCACCCTTGGAATCATTAAAAATAAATAATAATAAATAAATGTAAGTAAAGAATGAAAGCTAGGTAAAGTTGCATCAAAGGAAAATGATGATTGGAAACCAAGGAAATTAAATCAAAAATAAAACTTGGAATAAGGAGGATCATAGGAAGAAATAGATAGAGTACCTTAAAAATTCTACCCTCCCCATGTTGGAAAATGCTAGGTAGATTAGGTGGTTTAATTAGAAGAAAGGGGGAAGGCAAACATACTGTAAGGTTAAAGATTAATCCTAAACCAATTAAACTTAATTAATAAAAGATGAAGGTGAATTAAAATAAGAAAATATATTAAATTTAGAGAAATATAGAGAAGCTCCATGTGGCATCAACCAGCATAAGAATATCCTTCTAAGAGATAACCTGAGTTAATGTAGGAAGTAGATTGGGGATAAAATCTTAACTCACTAATTGACTCCAAGTAATAAACACAATTTAAGGAACAAAAGGGGGGAATAAAGAGACAACTAGGAGAATAAATAGGAACCTTGTGAGGTGAGGAAAATATTAATTTTAAATAAAAAGTTAAGTAGATAATTATGGGTGACCCTTGCTGAGAGAATGACACATGGGTAGATGAATAATCAAGTATTAAATTTAAAGAAAAATATTATAATTATGCATGACATGCCAAGTGTCACCTATGAGGACTCCTATAAAAGAAGAGGCAAGCCATGAAAGAAGGGACTTTTTGGAACCCTATTGTTGGATGGACGATATTTTGGGAAGGCAGTGACTACGAAGCTATAGTGAGTTTGGTGAGGCAGAGGGTTTTAGAGAGGGGACTCTTGAGCTACGGTTGCTCTCCTCTGCCAGCTAGACACTTCCTCCATTGTACAACCCCATTGCAGCTCGGGGGTCCGCGGGGAAGAAGAGTACCCAAGGAGTAGGTTGGGAGGTTAACCGGTGGGTCTCGTTCGGATCAAGTGCGGCATCATATACTCGCAGACGGACCAACGACAAGGAATTACCCGCTACAACCGATCAAGCGAAATCGCGCCTCTCTGGTGTACGGTACATGTGTATTTCTTATTACTTGATCTTAGATTTAAAGCATATAAATGTGGTGTTATTTCCTATATGAACATCAGTGATGTATGTGTTGATTAAATTGAAATCTTAATGTGTTTGTTTTCCTGTTGTAATTGCTGTGATAAATAAATAAATAAAAAAATTAGGTCGGACATTTCACTGTTTTAGTTGGGTCGTTTCATTTCCCCCTTGGCTTAACTCTGGTTTGCATTGAGATTTCTTCCCTTTTCCCTTATTTCCCTTTCCAACCAATGCAAATTTTTCTTCATCCTTTCCCTTCAATGAAGTCCCATCTTCGGTATTTTGCCTTATTTCCTTTTGTACCAAATCAATGATTCGGATTTTAAACAGGAACGCAACAAATTCAAGATATAACCATATACACACAGGTGCAGCGGAAATAATACTTCATTTCATTAATGGGAAATACTGAAATATGCTTACAAACAATAATGGAAATAATCCAGCTAGGGTGATGGTAGCTTATCTCTGAGAAGAGATGTGGCGGCTACATGCCTCTGAACTGTGTTACAATGAGGCTCGAAGGCCTATTTATTGTTGAGAAACAATAGAAAACACTTCACATCCCAAAACCTAACCCTAGAAGATGGAACGCCAAATTGTGGGCCCCGTTTGGGTAAATTGGTACATCAATTTCCCGGGGTCGTAACTTTGGGATACGATATCTGTTTGACGCGTACAATAGCTCATTAGAAAGATCTATCCGAGCACTACCACTTTGGGAAGGGCAACATTGGTCCATGGACCCATGACGCCCCCAAATTTCCCAAAAAATGTCGTTTACGGCCTCAAAACGGCTCTGAAAGTTCAAGACCCGAAAAACTGCTATAAATAGTAAACTGTGCTACAATTTAGGAAACTAAAAAAAACTGAAAGAGATAGTTGTGGGGGTCCAAATGGGATAGGTGGGTGGCCACCAACATCCACCTGGATCATTCCTCGCCCCTTAAGAAGCAATGGTCCCCATTGCGTTGAGTTCTTCCATCTGCTGAACTTGGTCCCTGGTGAGCTATTCTACAATCTCTGATGTGTCCAATAATGGTGGGAAGCATGGTCGATGACAATCCACAGTGAACACTCGGTGCAAGTGAAGGAATGGAGGAATACTGTGCTTCAAAGCATTGTTGCCCGTAGCCTTGGTATTGGTGTAAGGACCATGTCGGAGTGGTCTGAGTTTCTGATGGGTTCTGGTAAGGTGTTCCCTCTACAGATGCAACCATACTTTGTTGCCCACTTGAAGCTTGTGCGGTACCCCTGTGGGTGAGGAGAAGTTGTTCCTGTGTTCTGTCATGACCATATTCCTCGGCTGCTACTGCAGCGTAGAGGAACCCTTTGTGGGGGTCATGGATGTAGCAATGATCTTCCCCTTACTTTGGGAGTGAACCAAACAGAAAATAAATTTCCTAGTCTGTGAGATGAGCTTGATGCCTTTCTTAGCAGCGATCAAAGAGGTGGCGGTAGGTGGGGCTACCTCTAGTATCCTGTATAATGAATTATCCAAAGAAATAATGACAGCGCGAGGCCTTGACTCATACACAACATGTTGCCCCCACAAGTATGGCTAGCCTAATAATACATCACAAACATCTAGAGGTGTAACATCATACAATACCTCGTCTATGAAGGGCTTGATGCTGTAGGGAAGGCGACATTGTTGGCGAACTTTGATATCTTGTCCTTCATGAAGCCACCCAATATTGTACGGCTGCAGGGGTGGTGTAGTTGGTAGGCCCAACTGCTTCATGACCTCTGTTGAAACGAGGTTCTTTTGGCTGCCACTGTCGATAATGAATTGCAGCAGCGAACCCTTCACCCACATCTTGAGTGGAAAAGACGCTCCCCTTCCTCTGGATTTTTGGGCTCATTTTTCTAGATCTTGGCAGTGGCAACAGTGGTGATGGGATCCACATCAATGATTTTCTTCCCTTTGCCATTCCCCTTGTCGGGTTTTGGCTCAGGGTCAGAACGTGCATTTGATTCAGAAGCCTTCAACTCGGCCACCAGCGACTGCTTGGTCCGACACTCACTTGTGTTATGAGTGGGACTCTTGTGGAACTCACACCACTTTCCTGTGTCCTTCTTCGGCTTCATGGCGTTGTTCTTTTCTTACGGCTTCGACGGGTTGTCTTAGGTCACCTAGCCTTGGCTTTGTCCTTTGGGCTTCGGATTTTCAAATCCAAAGTCTCACTTCTTATGTTTGAACTTTTGCTTGATTTTGACAGCGGTACGCCATGCCGAGCGAGGAGATGTTCAAGAACTCCATCTCTTACTGGCTGTATCTGTGTAGGCAGCTGCGGTATTTGAGTACCAGATGAAAATCAGAATCTTTGATACCAAACTGTGTGCGAAGGGTATGAAAAATGTTTGTGCACTTTGGTACGTCTTGGTCCCTTCCTTGCCACAGTGTGGTCCATTTGATGTATTTGTCCTCATAGCTTTTGACAGGGTAGTACTGCTCCTTGATGGCATCCCGGAATGAATCCCAAGTGGGTGCGGCTGAAAATAGTGATCCTGTGCTTTCATCCTTTTGCTCGCAGTAGGTTTTCCACCAGTCCTTGACGTGGAGGCTGCTTTGAGAAGAGCGAAAACAATATTTTCTTGACTCGAAAATTCATGAACAGAAAAATATCCTTAGAGCAGATTTAACCATTTATCTATGACATCTGCATCTATTTGACCCTCGAAGATGGGGATTTGAAAATTAACTTGTACCTTAAATGGTGTGGCATTTCCAGAGTAGCTGTTGGAAGCCAATGTGTCACCTCTGGGTAGCCGCTGAAGGATCTGCACAAAGTTGTCCATCATCGCGTTCCTTTGTCGCTCGAGGGCTTCTTCAAGCAAGATTTTGATAAGATCTCCTGTCCCCTCATGTTTCTTCTCATCTTCCATGGGAGGTCGTCGGGATTTGTGAGGCTGGTCTTGCAAAGGTTTGACCAGTTCAAGCCCTAACTCCTTATATCCTGACCTCGTTGGGGACATGCAAAGAAAAACTGAGAAAAAGCAGACCGCTCTGATACCACTGATCTGGATTTTAAACAGGAACAAAACAAATTACAAAGATAACCATCTACACAAAGGTGCAACGGAAATAATACTTCATTTCATTAATGGAAAATACTGAAATATGCTTACAAACAGTAATGGAAATTAATCGGCTAGGGCGATGGTAGCTTATCTCTGAGAAGAGATGTAGCGGCTACATGCCTCTGAACTGTGTTACAATGAGGCTCAAAGGCCTATTATTATTGAGAAACAATGGAAAACCCTTCACATCCCAAAACCTAACCCTAGAAGATGAAACGCCAAATTGTGGGCCCCGTTTGGGTAAATTAGTACATCAATTTCCTGGGGTCGTAACTTTGGCATACAATCTCCGTTTGATGCATATAATAGCTCGTTCGAAAGATCTATCCAAGCACTACCACTTTGGGGAGGGAAACATCGGTCCATGGACCCATGTTGCCCCCATATTTCCCAAAAAACGTCGTTTAGGGCCTCAAAATGACTCTGGAAGTTCAGGACCCAAAAAACTGCTATAAATAGTAAATTGTGCTACAATTTAGGAAACTAAAAAAAACTGAAAGAGACAGTTGTGGGGGTCCAAATGGGATAGGTGGGTGGCCACCAACATCCACCTGGATCAATCAAACCATAAGCATTCCCAATTTGACAGTTTCTCCCTCTCGTTCACTGAATCTTGGTAGCTATGCCAGCTCTTGGGAAGGCCTAGAAGAGCCAGGTTTACCAAGTCATCTTCTGAAACATTAAAACCCCACCAAGTTCATCACCACATTGTTTGAACCTGCTCAGATACTAGGAAATAGTGTCATTCTTTTGCATCTTGATAGTTTGAAATTTATCCTTGAGTGCCAACTTCCTGTGGTCACTACTATTCTTGAACAATTTTGTCAATGTTTTCCACATTGCGAGTGAAGTTTCTTTTCCATGGAGATTTGAGACAATGTGATGTTGTACTCCCTCCAATATTATTCTCATTGCCTTGGCTACATCTTTCTTCCACTAAGCTAGGTTCTAGTCATCAGATGCTTGTGGTTTTGCGACATCTATCTTTATGTATTCAAGCAAGTCATTGCCATCCAATACCGCCTCCATTCGATCCTTCCATGAGATGAAATTGGAGGCGCCTTCTAAGGTATGTTGTAGCCTCAACCCATTGAATATCATCTTCTCAAATCTGAAGAGATCATGCTACACTGAACTGTAAATTTGATCCTCTTGATAAACAACTTCAAAATTCTTGTTCTACTATGAATCTTGCTCTGATACCATGTAGAAATTATGGTGTATATTTGTAACTTCTCATGAAGTTTTAATCAAAATCATAAGTCACAAACCTACTCTACTGCTCTGTGGAAGTTAATTCACAATTTAGAACAAAAATTCCAGACATGAAATAAGAAATAACAAACACACACACAATATTTTTCCTGGGGAAAGAAATCTACTAAAAATCCCAATGCATGCTTGCATTAATATGATTAATAGAGATGTATTACAATTGTTTTTCTCAACTGAGCACAACGTGCAAGTAAATAACCTATCTCTCTAATCGCTGAGAAGCTCTGACCCAGACTTATTCAATTTTTGTGTCTCCTTGAGCCCCTATTTCCTTACATAATTCTTGAGAAATTAGGCCCCTATTATTTTTGAATTTCTCCAAAATGGATTGCACAATTCCCAAGGTTGATCATCTGATGACATGCAACAGTTGTACACTTAAGACTAGTCTACAATTGATGTTACACTTCCTTGAAATCTCCACCTCAACTGGGTAACTCGAATTCTATGCATGCACTACCTATTTTGGGTTGATTGATCACTTAAATGGATGATCATTGAGTTTGATTGAATTCTCACTACACAACTAACCTTCTACTAGCTTCTCCAACAGTTGGAACTAGTTTAACTAAAAACAACTTGAGGTAAGTGATTTTGATTGCTACAAATTAGCAATCACACATGCTTACTCAAATTTACTTAGTAAAATGGGTGACACAAGCTATGCCACACAAGTGAAGTGCATAGAAGTTGTATGCTGATGTGGAAATTCAAATTTTCTCAATTTCATCAAGGCAAAATCAAATTGAGAATTTCTTGTTGCATTTTTCAACAATATATATTTTTTCCAGTTCATCTATGATATATTGGACTATACTTAAATTACGCCAAACCTTAACATGATTGGATTCATTTTCATGAAATTTAGAACATAATAATTTTATAATTTCTATAGAATATATATAATTAAATTGGTTTTCATAATTATTTTCCTTTAACTCTGTTAACTTAAAACAATGCATAACATTTTTATAAAACTTTTTTATTTAATAAATTAATTAACTATTAATTTATATGTTTTTAGAAAATATTTTAATAAAGTATTCACATTTTCTCAATTAGATTTTTAGCGATCAAATATCTTTTCACTCTAAAAAATATTTGCATATCAAGAGATTTAGTCCCTTTGGGTGTAAAAAATGTTTGCATATCAAGAGATTTGATCCCTTTGGGTGCTTGGTAGATCTTGAGTTAAAATGGATCTAGGTTGGTTTAATTTCCACCTTTTAATAGGCCACATTTGATATGAATACCATGGGTGGGTAATATAGGTTCTTAATACCATGGATCGATAATATAGGTTCTCAATACCAAGGGTCAATAATATAGGTTCTCAATGCCAAGGGTCATTTTTATTTTATTTTATTTTTAGAGGGTTATTTTTATTTCATTATTTTTTTGGAGGTAAAATATTTACATTACATTAATATTTTATTTAATTTTAATTTTTAAAATTTCATTTATTTTTTTTATGTAATTTGATAGTCAAAATATTAAACATTAAATACAACATTATGTCATATCTCGGGCAATTATCTTTTTGTAACATTTTATGTGTTAATTAATTGTATTAATTATGTGTTTTTAAAAAACTATTTTAATAAATAATAAATTAAATAATTTTTTTTGTATTATATTAAATATAATATAGATTTTAAGACATTTTATTTCTTTTTAGTTTTTAATATTTATTTTTATTGTATGTTCTCTAAGTTAGTATGGTAGAGATGTTGTAATATAACAAAATGACCTCAATAATATGCTCACCAAACCAAAAAACGACCAAAACCAAACCAATTACTAAATGGAAAACCGCCAACCAACACACCAACTAGGCACATTGAAGTTAACACCCATATTTCTTTTATATACACTAGTTTAGTCATTCGCCCAAGGAAGACAGAGAGTAACAATGAGACATTATATTTACTTTTGTTATTAATTTAAAGAAGACCAATATGGTTAAAAACAAAGGAATATTATAATAGTTAATAAAGGAAAATTGGTTAGAAACAGGTATAAAAAACCATAATATACAAATAAATGTCACAATCGTAAGCATCACATCAATATACTGTAAAATTCAAAAGAAAAGCTTTCTAGAGAATAATTTATAAAATAACATAACAAGAACTTATAATATAATTTTTCATATATATAAGTTTGTATAAAAAAATATGTATTTATATAAATTCTCTAGAAAGTTCAATCAAAATCAAAAGACCAATATACATGGTCTTGTATACATCAAAGACTATTAACAATTGCATAGTCTTAGAGCCTATACTTCCATGAGATACTACAAGACTAAATTGGAGGAAATAGATATTTTATTTCCCAAAGGTTACCCTCCATATATATATCCCAGAAGGTGGGAGGATTGTTTCGTGGAAGGATAAATTGGAATAGGAGTTAAACAATGAAAGAGTTAGACATATAAATTTTCCATTGTTTAAATTGTATATTTGAATTTATAAAATGGATTAATGTCTTCGAAATTTATTTGAAAACTCTTAGTTGACTTTTCCATTTTCACCACCATAACTCAAGAGGATGCCACATCAACCCCCATAATTCGTAGAAAAAGGGTTAATCACATGATTATGATGAAGAACACTCTAAAAGTGTATATTGTAACTCTAACTAAAAATTGAGATAGTCAAACCTAATTACTAGAAATTGTGTTATAATACCATTTAATACTATAAATACCATGCAATAAACAAATGATAGACTAATTATATTTCTATCTTATTTCAAAAATACCACATTATTCTAATTTAAAAAAATCCAAACATAAATTACAATTAAAACGCTATTAAACATCGCAGTAGTCTATAACGCGACTTTTTGAAAGCCTTTCCGGCGGATCTTTCCGGCCAAAATCCGGCAGCAATTCATTGGAATTCCATGTTTGATAGCTAGTTTCTGCACAATCAATGGCTCCCAGGGGTTTTTCAGGGCTTTGAATCCAAATATGCAGTTAAAAAACCATTTTAACTGCTAAAAATCAAGATTTAACCTCATTTCTTCCGCCGGATTCCGTCACCGGAATCTCCAAAAAGTCGCATTATAGACAACTCCTTAAACATCTATCACAACCACTATAATGATAAGCAATATTAGACATGTACAACCTGACCACATTAAATATCCTATAAACTGATAAATAAATGTTGCCCCAACAACCCACTAACCCAGTGATTCAATTCTCTTAAATTGTGTTCCCCGAGGAGAAAGTACATAATTTGTGTATCTGGCCCTTGCATTGTACCTCGTGTACGATAAAGGAGAAAAGCACATGAAACGACTGGATTGTCAGAATCGGAGTTGTCTATAATGCGACTTTTTGGAGATTCCGGTGACGGAATCCGACAGAAGAAATGAGGTTAAATCTTGATTTTTAGCAGTTAAAATGGTTTTTTAACTGCATATTTGGATTCAGCGCCCTGGAAAACCCCTGGGAGCCATTGATTGTGCAGAAACTAGCTATCAAACTTGAGATTCCAATGAATTGCTGCCGGATTTTGACCGGGAAAATCTGCCGGAAAAGCTTTCAAAAAGTCGCGTTATAGACTACTGCGTCAGAATCACCACACCTCAAAATTCAAGCACCACTCACATCTCGGGTGGCTAGTCACATGAAGGTGGTCAACACGTTCCTTGGAGTTCCACCTGAAAAGTTTCCATTCTTTACGATGGAATATCTCGTAACTTAAAATTAAACCGGTTAAGGTTTTGATGTTTTTTATTATTTATAAATTCGAACTTTGATGTTTTTATTATATTTATAAATTTAAATCATACCTAATTTTTATTTTTTTAATAATAAAAAGTATTATTTCTGAGAGATTTTTCCCATCATATGATATTTATTTCTCTTAAATAAATTCAGATTATATAATTTATTTTTATTAATAAATATTATTTATTTTAATTAATTAAAAATAATTAATACACTAAAATAAAATAATCAAATCCATTAACTATAATATATTTTGAAGAGGAACAATCAATTTTAGCTTTCAATTTAATGAGTTACACTTAAGAATGACCTTATAGATAATAAAACAAGTTTGAAGCCATTCTACATAGTTGGGCATATAATAATAATAGTATCCATTTTTAAGGTCACGGCCAAGCTAGACACCAAATTGGTATATGAGACCCCCTTGTTTGTGGGACAAGGGACCCACCTCCGCGCAGCGATTTGATTGCTAAGTCTACGAAGGCATACATACTCTACCCCCCTCTGGTTTTGAACCTGTGACCTCTTAGGAGGAAACACATGCTCTTAACCATTAGGCATATATTTTCATGGTCTTATCAAAATTATTGAAGGTTGCTGGGATCGACTTCTGACACCCGAGATTTGAATCTCCGACATGTCTGCACCACAACTCCACTTGAGTGCCTTTGCTAGGTGGAGGTTAGATAGATTCCATCCGCCCATCAAAATCAGTTGGAAATTGAATAATGCCACAGTGGTGAGCATGTTCCAAGCTTTCCAATCCGCACTAGCCCCAACTAGGCACCACTGCACATAGAAACATTCATCCATGAACTCTCCCTCACTCACACTACCTTCCAAATTCCTGATGCAAGCATCAACGCCAATGCTAACAGAGGCACAACACACCGGATCAGATATGGCAACAATTACATGCTTCATGCCTCTTCAAAGCCATAAATTATTTTTCTTATAAAGATGTTGTCCATGCCTAAGCCTCCCCAAAGGAAACTCAATTCTATTCTATCATGTTCCTCTTTCTGGTTTCACTTATCGTGTGATCAGGATGGACTTACAAGGTTGGGGACAACTAGCTCACAGGAGCAGGTTTCCTCCATTAGCGGGCCCAAGGGATTTTGGAGGGGCTATATGGTATTTTGAGGAGTTTTTATGGGATATGATGGCATTCGCTTGGCCCTTTCCATCATCTGCACAACTTCCTTTTTTTTTCGTTGCATTCCAGCAACTTTTAAAAAATGGGGTTATTAATGAGCCTAACTTAATTAATTACGCTTAAGGTGGCATTCCTGGAGGAATACTTGATGGAACACCTTAGTGTAATAGCTCATTGGAACTAAAACAAGAAGACCTACATGACGAGATGATGGGAAGTGACTTTTAGTGGCTTGAGGAGGAAAAGTGGTTGATTTATCATTTTCCCTAATTGAAAAGGTATTTTAATTAAAATAAAAAGAGGGAAACTGTATTAAGTGATTAAAATAATAATAAAATAAAATATTCTATAGGGCTCCATCATATATATAAAAGAGGAGGAGACCTTTTGGGGATATCTTGGAGTTGAGTTTTCTTTCTTGTGGAGAGGATTAGAGAACTGGGAGTTCTTAGCTTCGACAGCAGCCCCATGATGAAAACCCTTGTGTGATTTAATGAGAGTGGCCGAGTACCCATCTCTCCCCTTGGTGAATTCATTAACAATTCGTAGGTGCTTCAACAGATCGGTTATTTTGGAGGCTCGCTATAGTAGCATTGTTGCTCTTTTGAGGGCATCACCTAAGTCATATCCACGCTCTTTGTACTAGCTTATTTACATAGTAATAAGGTAAGGTTGAGATTATATACATGTTTATATTTTCTCTATAATATATATTTACGATGAACTTGTCATTTAGTTTTGTTTAGGTAACTCAAAAGACATTAACCCATCTCTTACTTTTCCATCAATGTTAAAAATTATAATATAATATGATCATTGAGACAATAAAGATTGTTGTGCATAATTTATATAGGAGCATATGGATGCAAAATTACATTTGGAAAGATAGCTATCATATTGTTAGTTATCATACTTTTCATGAATTAATGATATTTTATTTAGCTTATTGAATGTCATCTACTTGTATTTTTTCAAAATCTATCAATATTTACTATTGGAACTTGAAACATCATCTGTAAGTGATTTTATCTTCTAGTTCTGAATGACATTTTGTTTACTAATTTTTATTTTCAATGATATTGTATATAGTAGGATTCTTTTTCAAATTATGCCTTACGGGGTTTCCTTGGTGAATTTGTTCAATTATAATTTTAATATCTTAATTAATTATATATTATTATTACACTAAAAATAAGTAGGGTACCATTATCTTAATATAATAAAGTAATTATATAAAAAATAAAATAAAATATAATTAAATTAAAATATGTATGGAGAAATTGAAATAGTTGTCATTTTTCTTATCTAAAAAAGCTTTAAGTAGTAAAAGTCAAAATTCTTACTTAAGAGGTAATATATGTCATCAAAATTTAAATTGAATATTTAAGTTGTCACTTTTTCTTAGTAAAATTCAAAATTCTTACTTAAGGGGTAACCTATGTCATTAAATTTTAAATGGAATATTTAAGGAGTACGCTAATTAATAGTTATTAACTTTTTTTCCTCTTATAAATTTAACAAGAAATTGTTAAAAAATTTAAAGGCCTTTTAATAAATGTGATCTTAATTTTTTTATATAGTGAAATACTTGTATGTAGTTTTTTCCCATTTTAAATAGAATGAATAATTTCAAAACATGTATATATTGACAAAATATATTGAAATTGGAAAAACCTCGTATACATAAAAGTTTACAAAATATATTGAAATTGAAAATAGAAAAAATAAATGAAGCTATTTTTTAGAAAAATCAAGTAAAGTTTAAAACTAATGAACAATAAATTTCTATAATATTAAATAATTTTATATTCAAATGTTACATAGTAAACATAATTTTTTTTGTTTAATTTTATTTCAATGCTTTATTTGATATTTAGTATTCAATGATATTTACTTTAAAAATAAATAAATAAACACATCTTTTATGTAGCTTCTTTCAATTGGAGCATCTTAATATAACATAAGTGTATGCATCAACTTAAATTCATACTTACTTGAAGAGCATTAATTAGTGTATATACCTCCTATACCAACATGATTGAATTTTTTTTTTTGGCATTCAACATTCAACAACTTCAGTATTTCTATTTTTCTTAGTTACTTTGAATAATTTTAGTATAACTTAATATTGTATTGTTGAAATGGTAAGTTAAGTATTTTTGAATTGTGTAGAAAAATGTTTAATCTTATATGAAGAAATCATTGAGAAGAAACAACAATAACAAGGACATATCAAATGCATAGAAATGTTATGGGAACATATTGTTAGTGACTTAGAAATCTAAGTTTAACACTCATGGTAGATGCCCTAAGACTCCATTGAATAAGATGGAAAATAAATTTATGTGTTAGTATTATTTAATACAAGATGTTTCACCAATATTTAGTAAGGGATAGCAAAGATAACCAGACAAATAGGGATGCCTAGACAGGTTTTAGCCAATACTGATTTTTTGCATTGGAAAATACCAATGTCTTGGAAAAAGATGCTTAGAAAATAGACTTTTAAGAACATGATGAGTAGACATAATCTATTGGTAGAAATTTTTTAATCATTAACTATTAAATCCAAATACTTAACTTTTTTTAACATATCCTTTTATACATATTTTTTTTATACAATGTGTTTCTTTATGATTAACAAAATTGTACTTTTTAATATCAATTTCATTTTAATTTCCAGTTCTATAAATACTAAACAAGTCAAATAAAACCATTTATAAATTTCATTTTTTATTCAAAATTATATCATATAACCCTTTAATTCACATCAAAAAAAATTCTTTAATCCACTTCATTATTCATTATTGCGTAGTTTATAATGATAATTCATTTGATATTTTTATATTGTTTACCATATAAACTATTAATCTCATCCAAATTATTCTAATTCAATTTGATTCATTGCTCATGAAAAATTATCATGAAAGATAATCATGAAAAAGTAACAACCCAATTCCCAAGCATGGAGGGATATGGCGGTTGCGTCGAGCTTATCTCGATTGTAGATTGTTCAAGCTAGTTGATGTGGCTAACGGGCCCCATCCGTCTCCATTGCCAATTCCGTTAATACTTTCAACATTCCTGACTTCCGACACCTCTAACAGCTGACTCCCACAAGCGAATACAAGTGGTTGATAAGACATGAACTTCAATTCATTCAATGTTAACTTTTAATAATAACCGTACAAGCTTGAAGTTAAAGGATTCCAAAATGCAAAAGTTCTCTATTTCCTAAAATTTGAAAGACCTTTGTGTGAATAAATAAAACAAGATTTTATTTATTTATGATGAAATGGACAAAACCAAGATGAATATTTTTTATATTAAATAATTTATTTATTGCTTATTTGAATTTGGTGTTAATTTGTATTGGATAATTTCCCTAGATATTAATGAGAGAGAATATGCTATCAAATATATTATTTTGTAATTGTCATTTTAAATTAAACTATTTTTTTAAAGATCATATGACATTATACATAGTCATAAGAATATGTTTAGTTAAACTTGTTTAGCCTCTCAATATGCTTAGTTATAAGAATTACATTATATCTAGTTATAAGAATATATTAGACAAGGTTTTTCAATAAATAAGATAAATGGGAAAATAGTTTAACTATTAAAAGAAGGTAAAATGTTTATGGATTTTTAATTGAGATATGCCAAGTCATTCTATAGTACTCAATTTCTTTTTGTTAGTTTGACTTTAGAAAGAAGACATAAATTCAAAAGAACATTAAAAAAAAATCGGTAATATATTGTTGTATTGTAAATAGTTTAACTATTAAAGGAGGGTAAAATATTTATGGTTTTTTAATTGTAATATGCCAAGTCATTCTATAATACTCAATTTATTTTTGTTAGTTTGATTTCAGAAAGAAGACATAAATTCAAAAGAACAAAAAAAATAAAAATTGTTAATACATTGTCGTATGGCAAGGTTCTATGTGGTGATAGGAATGTAAAGCTCTTGTTTGGTAACTACAAACTCTCCAACTTGATTGATATTTAAAATAGTGAAGTATTTAAATCGCGTCTGCCATATTATTTAAAAAATAAATTGTGAACTATAATTGTTTTAATTGATGAGTTTAAAATTTGTAAAAAAACTTTATAATAATTCAAATTAGTATAAAATTTAGATACCAACACATTTTCTTGTTGAAAACATATGATTAGAGGTAAAATAATTTAGAAAAAAAAACATATAAATTTAAATAATTTAATAAATGTCTTACAAAATAAATATTACTTATCAATTAAGTACTTAATAAGGATATAAGGTTTTCCTTTTGGTTTTTACCTACTATTTTAAATTTCTCTATGTGTGGGGCCCTGGTCATGGAGGTGGATTCCATAGATTATATTATACTAATGACCCATATGATAGGATGTAGATTTCATCTACTTTGGATTTCCATGTTGGTTCCTCGTTGAGGGTCTCTTTGGTACACACATTCTTTACCATATCAAATCATTTGTGTCTCAAAGGAATTGACGAAGCATCTGCCTGTATCACCACTGGTGTGGCGACAATGGAGATTCTAGTTGTGTACACAAATATTTCATTTACTTCATGTGCAATTGTGCTGCAAACATTTTCCTTTCTTCATTAGAAACTTTCATCATTATAATTCTGCAAGTTGGCTAAATTTACTTCAAATGGATACTTTTTGGAAGTAGTAACTCAACAATCAACCTACTAATTGCAATGTGAAACATTTGAATACACTTATTCGTTGGAACTTTGAAAAGAATGATAAAATAGGTAAATAGATGTCATAAATAGTTATCCAAACTTGAGGTCATTTATGTTGACCTAGGTTGTCATTGATGTCAATATGGCAATATTCTGGATACTAGAGGATGACATGAAGCCAAGGGGATGTAGAGCAGATTTATGAAGAGATAGGAGCAAGGCCATCAGGATAGCCAAGCCATAAGCAAAGAGGAGTTACCTAAGGAGACATTTCAAAGCATATTACAGGATATCAGAGCAAGAGAGGCATTCATATATGCAAGGAGGTCTTTGGAAGACAATGCCAAGCCAGAGGAGCCACATTGGACTAAGAGGAGCTGCAGGAGGAGCCATATATATATATATATATATATATGAAGAAACAGACATATCAGAGCAAGGAGGCATATCAAAGCAAGAGGAGCCACACACACACACACACACACACACACACATATATATGCCAAAGAAGAATAGAGCCATGGGAGGCAACACACAGAGCTATTGGAGCAACAGAGGATGCAAACAGCTGGAGGAGTCATATATATGTATATGTCAGATATATAAGCCAATGAAGAGGAGCACACAGAGCAAACGAAGGAAACACAGAAACAGAGCGATCGAAGAGCTTATACGCATGCATTTAAAAACTACCGGAGCAGAAATCACATGTATGCGTGCAACTGCACTATCGGGAGCCATCGAAAGAGCAATGGATGCATTTAACAGCGAACAGAGCCATCAGAGCCATAGAGGAGCAGATGGAGATGAGAGGAGCTAACAGAGCACGAAGCACCACCATTGGAGCCATAGAGGAAGCAGACAGAGTTAGAGGAGCCAAGAGGAGCACATAAGAGGAGCCAAGAGGAGCCAAGTGGAGCATAAACATGCATATGGCGGCAAAGACCTGTATATGCATTTAACGCAAACATAGCTATCGGAGGCGGAAGTCTTAGACTCATATGCAAATACACTGATGGAGTGAAAAAGGTAGAGTTTATATTGTATGAGCAGGTTACGTTATGGAGCTTGTAAAACCCATGTATGCATGCTTTAACAGCTATTGAACACTATTGAAAAAGTTGGAGAAAAGTTGTTGAAACATCAATTTCTCTGTTGCTGAAACACCACTTTCGACGTTGCTGAAACACCAATTTTCGGCGTTGCTGAAACACCTATGTGACGAAATTATATTTTGGCGTTGCTGAAACACCTCCGTGACGAAATTATATTTTGGCATTTCTGAAACACCTCTGTGACGAGATTATATTTCGGCGTTGCTGAAACACCTCCGCGACGACATTATATTTTCGTGACACCATCAATCGAAGGTAAATATGAGGAAGCTAAAGCGAATGGAGGAGGGAAGCCAGAAGGTAAAGCGAGTGTTGAGGAAGCCGAAACTCAACCGAGCAAGGAGGAAGCCAAAGAGCCATTGAGTAAGTGGAAACGAATGGACAAAGGCATGAGAATGTATAAAATAGTAAAAACAGAGTGTTGTTGTTGCTGTTGTTACTGTTGCTGTTGCAGCTGTTGTTGTTGTTGTTGTTGTTGCTGTAGTTGTTGCTGTTGCTACTGTTGCAGTTACTATTGTTGCTGTTGTTGTTGCTACTGCAGTTGTTACTGTTGATGCTGTTGCTGCTGCTGCTGTTGCATTTGCTGCTACTGCTGTTGCTGTTGTTGTTGTTGCTGCAGTTGTTGCTGCTATTGCTACTGTTGTTGTTGCTATTGTTGTTGTTGTTGTTGCAATTGGTACTGCAGTTGTTGCTGTTACTGCAGTTGTCGATGTTGCTGTTGTTGCTGCTGTTGCAGTTGCTGTTGCTGTTGTTGATGTTGTTGTTGTTGTTGTTGATGTTGTTGTTGCTGCTGTTGCTATTGCGGCTATTGCAGCTGTTGTTGTTGTAGCCTTTTTTTGGTGTGGCAAAGAACCAGAATATGAGGTAGTAGAAGCAGCAGAGGTGGTTAAGCATTGTATGAAGTTGTTGGTGAACGTTGGTGAAGGTTGCTACAGCTGCTGCAAGTTACTAAAATACGCTGGAGGAAATAGAGGTCATGTGAGGGCCCAACATAATAGAAAGAGGGTGCAGCAAAACAAAAAGAGGGATGAAGGACCAACAGAATGGTAGGCAGTCAAAGGGGAGAATCAGCCAACAGAGAAACAGTCATGCTGAAGCATTCACGGTGATAATGAGAACATAAGCTTAAACAGAAAGTTGCTCTTTATACAGAGTTTAGTTCAACTAACAGTAGACTGATTAAAGTTGTGTGAAGACATTATCAATGAGAAAAAAAAAGCTATTGGAGACTATGTGTGGGCAGTGTGCAAAGTTGTAAAGACTCATTCTTAAGAAGAATGCTTGTCATTAATACTGTAGCCTGGAGACTACAGTGAAGCTGTAAATAGACAAAAATCAGCAGAGAAGAGTTCTGAGAGCAAAAGATTACTATCAAACAGTGCCTTGACAAGATAGGATTGGAGTCCTTGGGGGCTGGTGCCTCAAAAGAAAGATAGGATTGGAGTCCTTGGGGTTGGTGCCTCAAAAGCAAGAAGGATTGGAGTCCTTGGGCTGGTGCCTTAGAAGTAAGTAGGATTGGAGTCCTTGGGGTTGAAGCCTCAGAAGTAGGAAGGATTGAAGTCCTTGAGAGCTTGTGCTCCTAAGTCCAAGATTGGTGTCTTGGCAAAATAGAGTTGGTGCTCTGGAGGTTGGAGCCTCACCAAAGTCCAAGTTGGAGCTTGGCAACTGATTACAACCATCTATATATTGTATCTATTTTACTGCATAGTTTATATTAATAAAAGCATTTATTCTTGCTATTCATTTTGTGTTCTGAATATATATGTTTTAACTGGTAAAACAATAGTGGGAAAAAGAAATACTGATTCACCCGCCCCTCAGTATTTCCAACAATTGGTATCAGAGCAGGTACCTTCAATCAAAGCTTAACAGCTTGAAGGTCGACATTTAGAACACAAATGGCGAGGTCAAGGAAGAAAGTATCCAATCCTCCTAAGGATGTGTCTCCCTCTACTACTAAAATAGAAGGCAATCAATTTGATGAGGCTCCAAGGCTCAATGGGAACTTTAATATATGTGAAGTAAGAAGGAGGAATTTCTTACAGACTCAAGGCATTGAAATCTGGAAATCAGTGATTGCTGATAGAAGAATGGATGAAGAATCCAAGAAGTACAATGCAAAAGCAATGAAGGCAATCTTGAATGGGCTACCTGATTCTGTAAAGAACAATCTAGGAAAATATTCATCAGAAAAGGATATATGGGACAAACTTCATGACCTTCACTCAAAAGGAGCACTGACCATGACCATCAATCAAGAAGGAGATCTTGAACCCATCATAGAATCTGAAAATGAGAATGATGACATCAAGGCTAAAGCAGACCTAGAAGATGAAGAGAATGAAAAAGACTTTGTAGAAGAACTTCTTGCTCAACTTATGACTGTCATGGAAGAGATTAACAATTTGAAAAAGGAAAATGAGGCACTTAAGAAGATAGCTTCAGTTGATGACCAAGATCAAACAAGGAAGAAAGTTAACCGCATCAAGCTTCAAGTACAAGAAAGGGATGAAGAGCTTGCCAAGCTTAAGAAGGAATTTCATCAAAGAAAAAGAAAGCATCATGAAGAAGTCATATCCATGACAAATCATTTGGATAAAGCAAAGAAGCAGGAAGATATCTTGTCAAGCCAACTTGAACAAAGGCACAAGAGCTTGAACAAACTTGAAGAAGAGATTGGTCAGTACAAGGTAGAGGTCTCCTCCCTTAAGTATCAATTACAAGAAGCCAGGAAACAGGCACAAGGAGCTGAGAAGAGAATGGAAAGCAGTCAAGCAAAGAAGGAAGACATTTTCAAAATGAAGTCAGATATCATCTCCCTTAAAATAGTAGCAGCTGAAGCTACTCGTAGCAAGGAAGAAACTGAGGAACAACTTACAAAGAAGAATAATGAGTGTGAAAGATTGGAAGAAGAGATTGTCCTCCTTAGAAAAAAGGTTGAAGGGATGAACAAAATCCTGAAGAGCTCTCAATCCTTGGATGACATACTCAACTGTCACAGATGTCCATCTGGTAAATCAGGTCTCGGATATGTAGGTGAATCCTCAAACAAGAATGAAAATGCTTTAAACAAAAGAGATGTGAAGAAGCCAAAAAGAAATGGTGATGCTCCCAACTCCAGCAAAGGCAAGGAGAAAAATCAAGGCTGGAATACAACAAATCCTCCTCCAAGAAGAAAACTAGTGCTAAGAAGAAATGTCGATGATGTCAAAAATGCGAGAGGCAATGGTTATCATCAAAGGATATGAAGGCAGAAAGGTTTCAGAAGTACATCAAGGAAACCTCCATCTCCCAGGTACCAAAGTTCATTTTTTGGTTATTGTTATTCTTGTACAAACTTTGGTCACATGGAAAAAGACTGTAAAGCATATCATAAAGATGAATGTTATGTGTGCCCAACCACTCTATAGAGATAGATGTTGTAGTCTCCGACAACCTCCAAGAAACAATTTTGCAAGAAGAAATCATGAATTCCTATTCATGAACAATGTAGAATGCTTCAAGTGTCATAACATTGGTCATATGGCGTGTGATTGTAACTTAACATGGGCTCTTACACAAGATAGAACCATGCAAAAGAATAAAGTTACACAAGTATGGAGAAGGAAGGAAATACAATCCGAAAGTCCCTTGAGCTCTCTAGCCAACATCATATGTCATTGGCCTAAGTTTGACAATCTAAGCATTTTATGAGAAGACTTTGCCAAAGGAGATGATGCATACAGTTAGGGGGAGCCTGTAAGTCTTGATCACTATTACAGAAGCTATTAGTGAAAAGGGTCCTATGAAATCCTTGCCAAACTATATTAACAGTCATTCTTTGATAAAGATCATTTCTCAGGGGTACTCCATTGAAGCATATGATCATGTAACCATTGTTTGGATTATTGTTAAAGAAATAGGGAAAACAACCATGGTGTTGTTATCATAGAAGTTTATGTATTAACTCAGGAATTAAATGTGAGAACAGATAAATTCTGGACATTGATAGAGGCAGTCTTCAAACAAATAGATACATCTGGAATGGAGTTTGAAGTAAGAGTAGCTGGCAGCATATAACAAAACTGAAGCATTGCATGAAGATGCAGATCAACAATTGTATTTAAAAGACAGTCACAGATTCGATATTTGAATCTGCTAGGGAAATAATCTACAGAGATATGTACAAGAACACAAGGAAAAGATGGCTCATAGGAAGGAGAATGTTGTGCAGTCAAGCATAACTTAAGCTGATACAGATCACTTAAGAAATATAGCAACAGTAAGGAAAAACCCCTTACATTTTTGTCCAAATGCAATGATAATTGAATACTAGATGGCAGTGACTTAAGAAGAATCACAGAGACACAAAGGAGCTCAGAACTGAAAAAAAGATAACAAGAAAGACAATCTCAGGGGCCTTTTCTCTTGATTTGAACTATGAAGAGATAGCAATATGGATTGAAGCATAAAAGGCCTGGACTTGGACACTTGGTGTATGGCCGTTTGCAATCTAAATGAAAGCATTAAAGTAGAGCATTCTTAAGTATTGTTGAAGCCATGATAAAGCAGTTTTGAGACATGAAGAGGGAATAATGTGCTAATTGATGATAAAATATCAATCCTTCTATCTTGAGTAAAAATAAGAAGAGAACTATGACAGGGGGAGTCACAAACCCATGAAGATCTACCATTCAAGAAGAACATAAGCATTTTGATAGGGGAGTCCCAGAGCACTCCTTTGCCATTGATGTCAAAGGGGGAGAGAAGAAGAATATTTCCATCAATAACAAAGGGGGAGATTGTTGACCTAGGTTGTCATTGATGTCAATATGGCAATATTCTGGATACTGGAGGATGACATGAAGCCAAGGGGATGCAGAGCAGATTTATGAAGAGATAGGAGCAAGGCCATCAGGATAGCCAAGCCATAAGCAAAGAGGACTTACTTAAGGAGGCATATCAAATCATATTACAAGATATCAGAGCAAGAGAGGCATTCATATATGCAAGGAGGTCTTTGGAAGACACTGCCAAGCCAGAGGAGCCACATTGGACTAAGAGGAGCTGCAGGAGGAGCCATATATATATATATATATCATATATATCATATATATATGCGGAAACAAACATATCAGAGCAAGGAGGCATATCAAAGCAAGAGGAGCCACACACACACACACACACATATATATATGCCAAAGAAGAATAGAGCCATGGGAGGCAGCACACAGAGCTATCGGAGCAACAGAGGACGCAAACAACTGGAGGAGTCATATATATGTATATGTCAGATATATAAGCCAATGAAGAAGAGCACATAGAGCAAATAGAGGAAACACAGAAACAGAGCGATCGAAGAGCTTATACGCATGCATTTAACAACTACCGGAGCATAAATCACAACTATGCGTGAAACCGCACTATCAGGAGCCATCAGAAGAGCAATGGATGCATTTAACAGCAAACAGAGCCATCAGAGCCACAGAGGAGCAGATGGAGACGAGAGGAGCTAACAGAGCACGAAGCACCACCATTGGAGCCATAGAGGAAGCAGACAGAGTTAGAGGAGCCAAGAGGAGCACATAAGAGGAACCAAGAGGAGCCAAGTGGAGCATAAACATGCATATGGCGGCAAAGACCTATATATGCATTTAACGCAAATAGAGCTATCGGAGGCGGAAGAATTAGACTCATATGCAAATACACCGATGGACTGAAAAAGGTAGAGTTTATATTGTATGAGCAGGTGACATTATTGAGCTTGTAAAACCCATGTATGCATGCTTTAACAGCTGTTGAACAATACTGAAAAAGTTGGAGAAAAGTTGCTGAAACATCAATTTCTCTGTTGCTGAAACACCACTTTCGGTGTTGCTGAAACACCAATTTCGGCGTTGCTGAAACACCTCCGTGACGAAATTATATTTTGGCGTTGCTGAAACACCTCCGTGACGAAATTATATTTTGGCGTTGCTGAAACACCTCCGTGATGAAATTATATTTCGGCGTTGCTGAAACACCTTCGCGACGACATTATATTTTCGTGACACCATCAATCGAAGGTAAACATGAGGAAGCTAAAGCAAATGGAGGAGGGAAGCTAGAAGGTCAAGCGAGTGTTGAGGAAGTCGAACCTCAAGCGAGCAAGGAGGAAGCCAAAGATCCATTGAGTAAGCAGAAACGAATGGAAAAAGGCATGAGAATGTATAAAATAGTAAAAACAGAGTGTTGTTGTTGTTGTTGCTGTTGTTGTTGCAACTGTTGTCGCTATTGCAACTGTTGCTGCTGTTGATGTTGCTGCTACTGCAGTTGTTGCTGTTGTTGTTGCTGTAGTTGTTGTTGTTGCTGTTGTTGCTACTGATGCAGTTGTTGCCGCTGTTACTATTGCTGTTGTTGTTGTTGCAGTTTTTGTTGTTGTTGCTGTTGTTGTTGTTGCTGTTATTGCTGCTGCTGCTGTCACAGTTGCTGCTACTGTTGTTGTTGCTGTTGTTGCTGTTGTTGTTGTTGCTGTTGTTGATGTTGCTGCAGTTGTTGTTGTTGCTGCTGTTGTTGCTGCTGTTGTTGCAGATGCTGTTGCTGCTGTTGCTGTTGCTGCTGTTGTTGTTGCTGCTGTTGCTATTGTGGCTGTTGCAGCTGTTGTTGTTGTAGCCTTTTTTTGGAGTGGCAAAGAACCAAAATATTAGGTAGCAGAAGCAACAGAGGTGGTTAAGCATTGTATGAAGTTGCTGGTGAACCTTGGTGAAGGCTGCTGCAGCTGCTGAAAGTTGCTAAAATACGCTGGAGGAAATAGAGGTCGTGTGAGGGTCCAACAGAACAGAAAGAGGGTGCAGCAGAACAGAAAGAGGGATGAAGGACCAACAGAACGGTAGGCAGTCAAAGGGGAGAATCAGCCAGCAGAGAAACAATCATGCTGAAGCATTCACTGTGATAATGAGAACATAAGCTTGAACAGAAAGTTGTTCTTTATACAGAGTTTAGTGTAGCTAACAGTAAACTGATTAAAGTTGTGTGAAGACATTATCAGTGAGAAAAAAGAACTATTGGAGACTATGTGTGGGCAGTGTGCAGAGTTGTAAAGACTCATTCTTAAGAAGAATGGTTGTCATTGATACTGTAGCCTGGAGACTATAGTGAACCTGTAAATAGACAGAACTCAGCGGAGAAGAGTTCTGAGAGCAAAAGATTACTATCAAACAGTGCCTTGACAAGATAGGATTGGAGTCCTTGGGGGCTGGTGCCTCAAAAGCAAGATAGGATTGGAGTCCTTGGGGTTGGTGCCTCAAAAGCAAGAAGGATTGGAGTCCTTGGGCTGGTGCCTCAGAAGTAAGTAGGATTGGAGACCTTGGGGTTGAAGCCTCAGAAGTAGGAAGGATTGAAGTCCTTGAGAATTTGTGCACCTATGTCCAAGATTGGTGTCTTGGTAAAATAGAGTTGGTGCTCTGGAGGTTGGAGCCTCACCAAAGTCCAAGTTGGAGCTTGGAAACTGATTACAACCATCTATATATTGTATCTATTTTATTGCACAGTTTATATTAATAAAAGCATTTATTCTTGATGTTCATTTTGTGTTCTGAATATATATGTTTTAACTGGTAAAACAATAGTGGGAAAAAGAAATACTGATTCACCCCCAACTCAGTATTTCCAACAATTTAATATTTGAGATTGATAAATGGAGAGTACACAAAGATTAGTGAAAAATTCCAATGAAAGACATTGTTTGAAATACCCCATGTAAAATTATTGGTAGAGAAGTTCATGAATAGAAAATGCAGAGACCATAGAATGTTCAAGATATCATTTCAAGACTACTTCTTACAGTGAGAAAAAGACACATAACGCATACTACAGTGAAATGTCCATTGTGGAGCCTCTTTCTTATGTCCTGGCTCTACTTTTTTCCATTTCCCTGCATTGATTTGAACTAAACAAAGTGTTTTTGAAATAGTCTCTAAGCAAAATGAGAGGTGGTATACTGTAACTTTAGATTTTGAATTTAAATTTGAAACTCAAACAAACTGCCCCATCACATTTAATATTTAAACTACCTTTCCAACTCACCATATCATTTACTCAACCATTTGAAAATTGTAGTGATGATCGTAACGAAGATTACTTCACAATAAGGGGTTGACAAAAAATGGATGACCAAAATATGGGAGGAAGAGGAGGCTGGAAAAGTGCCAAGAATATCAATACCATAGATAAATACATCTGGATAACATAGTCTTAAGGACTTTGCATCTTGGTGGATAGTTCTCATCATTCTCCCACGGCTCGTCGTTAAATAATGGATACATTGAAAAGATAGATTTTGGAATCAATTCAAGAAAAAATATGACCTTAATAACTCTAGCCAATAGGAATTGTAACCCATATAACTATAACCCATAGTAACTATAACCAATGAGAACTATTACCACAATGAATCTAGATGACAAGAACTTTGATCAATGAATGAATAAAATGATTATAGGTCATTGGTCATGATAGTTCCCTGGTCAAGAAATTCCCTATAACTACGACTAATAAACATTGATTATAATTCTTGTGAGTCAAGGTTCCTAACTAACAAAGGAATTATTCCCTAGAACTATGACTGAAAAGAAGAAGAAGAAGAAGAAGAAGAAGAAGAAGAAGAAGAAGAAGATAGATCATAGTTTAATTTCATAGACAAAGCTCCCACATCATAATTCTTATGGTCATGATTCTTGTAAAATAAAGTCATAGTTCCTAATTGACAAGGGAACTAAAACTAAGGTCTTCAAATTCACTCCATAATACATCGAAAAACATCACCAACTTGTGATGCATGGTCAATATGGTGTGTTTACTCACATTTTCTAATTATGCACTTAAATTTGAGCTCACTATGTTGGAGTTTCCACATTCCACATTGTTATGGTTTTCAAATTCCACATAGCTAAGGTTTTCATAGTGCATAAAACTAAGGTTTTCAAATTGCATAATTAGATTTCCTAATAATGCACACACACTTTTGAGCCATGCTAAGCAGGTAGCCTCATTGGGGTCATAGTTGGTAGCTTGGGCCTTGTGGAACCTGGACAACTAGGAACACGTGTGATCTCCTAAGAACACGCACACATTATTGTGGGCATGTGTTCCTCATGATAGCCCCATTTCCATTTCTAGGGTAATCATTCTTGTTCAAGTGCCCTTAGTTGATTCTCACTAGTTTTGTCAATTGTGCATGGTACTTCTCAAACTCTCATTATAGAATTTCTCATAACATTCCTTCATACACTTCACGCTAAGTGTTTTCTCATTAGTTTACATAGTTTCTTTCTTTTATCACATATGAAATCATTGCCACACATATGTGATTCCACAACCACTTGCCACATGCTTATTTACAATATAACAATAGAATGTTAAGTTATTTCATCATGACTATTCCCTAATTAAAAAATCCTCCATCATGTTCTGCTTGATTTCTTACACTTGTTTGCGAAACTTCCACG
>APFE031358422.1:0-18151 GCA_000404065.3 Pinus taeda
GAGGTTGCCCAGCAGAGGCAAGAAAAGGATGCAGCTTCCTTATTGATGACATTATACAAGGAGCTGATCCAAACACAAGAAAAGCTGCAAGAAACAGAAGCCACATTGGAAGCAGTCTTGTAGCAGAAGGAGGAAGGGCAATCTTCCAAGCCACCTCCAGAAACAATAAACCTTGAGGAAACTCCTCAAGACACTCTCCCTCCAAACCAACAAATACAACAAGAGGCTCCAAATACCACAACACCAGTCACCTCAGCACCAACAACAGAGCAGACTGAGAGCCTGGACATGCAGAAGCTGAGGAAGGAAATACAGGTACTGGAGTCCCAGATGTCTGAGCTCAGCCAAGCCCAGGACAATCTGGCAAAGATAAACGAAAAATATGATAAGTCAAAGCAAAATGTGGCTGAGAGGGAAAGGGAGGTAAAGGCCCTGAAAAAGAGGATTATTGAACTAGAAAAGGAGCTCACATTGGATAAAGTCACAGCAGAGCTCAAAAAGGTCATCTGGACCACCATTAGCCAGTCAATAACAAACCAGTGGGAATATATCGAGGCCATATACGAGCAAGTGGCACTCATAGGCAGAGCAAGAAAAGAAATGCAGAGAGCAAGGGCATCTCTAGGCAATATGCCTGAGATTGCCCCCAAGATGATAGAAGTGTTAAACTATAGAACAAGTTCCCAGCTGGTAAGAATGGGAATTGGAAACAGGACTGAGACTATCTCTTTAATCAGAAGAGTCCTAACCATGAGAAGCCTGATTCAGACCCTGGATAGAAGGATCTAGGATATGCAAGCTGATATCAATAAATTTCAGAACAGGTTTATGGCCTTGCAGGACAGAGGACTCCCCAGCCTATTAGATCCTTCAGGAAAATTACTCTCCCATGAGAAATATGTCAAGAGAGTAAGCAATTTTGCAGCAACACAGATTGTTGATGCACCTGGTACATCTTCAGAAGCTGGCCCAGTAACAGGGCAGGTTCTTTTTGATAGAGTAGATAATTTATTCTTTATTAGAAATGAAGTTGCACATTTATTTGATGAGCCCCCTCACTTTTATAAGTATACAGAAGCTGATGAGACCATGGGGTCAATTTTGAAACATCAGTTGCCTCCACCAAATACATGGCAGGAATTAATAAGATTACTGTTGAACCAAAGCCAGTAATCGCGATTTTTTCCTCAGCAAACAATTTGAATCTCATATATAGCAGGACAAAGACACATCAGCAGGTATGAAGACAGAGGCTGAGCCAACTCAGCACAGGTACACGGCCGCAACAACAGCATCAGCAGGCACAGGTGGCAGGGCCGAGAAAGTCACAGAAAGTTATAGCTGCATAGACACATCATTTCAGCAGTTATGTTCAAGCGCTCAAACCGACTCCATGAGCCCCAAAGGTCAAAATTACTCTGACAGGAGTTATGAGCCTTTATAACTCATTCAATATTGTAATAACTTCTCATCTACAAGCCCTGTACGAGTAAAAGAAGATATTTTCCCTCTCAGATGACTCAATGCCTGAGATATTTTGTAAAAAACTTCTATATATTCCCCCTCGCATTTGTTAGCAGGGGTTGGACTCCGGATGTAAGAAATCTCTATTCTATTACTCTTATGTTGTAAATCTTCAAACAACTAATACAAAGGATGATGGGATTTCCCAAAGCATTGTGTCTCTTGATGTCTTGCTGGTGTATGGCTGAAAGTTGCAGGATTCCTGTGTATTCCATGGCTCAATAAGTTTTCTCGTTGCTCTCTGTTACATATATGTTTGCTATACTTCCATATATCTTTCATGTTTTCCATGTACTCAATATCTAAATAGCAAGGAAAAAGAATACTTCAGGATTTAATCATTGATTACCCTGAGCTCAATCCAAGCTATTTCATATGTTTTCTACAGTTATGGTATAGAAAGAGTAATTCTTAAATGCTACCTTTCTTACTATATCATCACAGTAATCTATTATTTCAGGAATTCAAGTAATTGCTCCTTAGTAATAGACATCTTTCCCAATACCCAGATTAGTGAAGAATTCTTAAATGCTCTTTGCTAGTTGTTTCCCATTTCACTCTCACAATTTACAGTTTGTTTTATGAAATACATACAGGCCCTGTAATTCTAGCTGCACTTAAGCCAGGATCTCAAGGAAACAACAGTCACAGACCCCATTTCCCAAAGGATTAGATTTACCTGCAGACACACCCTAAAACTATCAGAAGCATCCTCCCAACCAAACATAAAAAACAAACAAACATTCACTTCATAACTAGCCTAAAATTCCATTAAAACAGTGACAAACCTTACAGAGAGAGCCCTCTCTGATTACAGCTGGGCTAGAAGCTGTAGTCCAAAGATTGGTTAGTGGTTACCCCGGCCGTATTCCCTTGGGAGTCATAGGGAACAACCTGGGTGTTAACATAAATGGCGACTCCACTGGGGAACTTCAGGATCTAGAGGTAACTGTATATCTACCAGGAATTGCTCTTAGAATCTGAACATCAGTTAAGAAACCTTCAAAACTGCTCCCATACAAACATCTGCAGCATTAAGCTAGAGCTGAATCAGACATCCTTTATACCCAATACAGATACACAGAACCCTTTCAACCTCCTGACCAGTCCTTGCTACCTAAATCTTTCAAAAAACTTAAAAAGGACTAACTCAGAAGCTGGCTCCCAAGAAGAATCTTCGGTACACCAGGGCCAATCCTGACCCCAACCCTCCTACTGTCTTCCAAAATCCCAATACAATCCCCAAACTAATTAGGAATCAGCAAGAACAAGATCACCCTAACCCCATCCCCACTCCAATCAAAGTCCTATTTCGTTCTACCCCTAACTCCCCTAGCTCACCATCAACATCTCAAAGATCCCCAACCACTTCTTCTTCTCCTACACACATTCCCTTGACCAACACCCTAAATCCCTCCATACCTATTACCCTTGTAGTACCCACTGTTCCTTTTGTCCCAGTTGCCTTTATCAACCCCAAAAATCCTGTGAATATGGCCATGAGGTATGCACCTCTGCAACTACCTGCCAATCCTGTGGCCTTACCTCAAGATTACCAGGCCAAAATCTCATATTTTGACTCCACTGGCCCCTACTCAGCCATTCAACATGCTAAGAGAATGAAAGATCATCTTGAAAATTATGAGATAGATGATGACACTGTGAGGATGAGAATATTTGTCCAAAGCTTAACAGGGGATGTGCAAACCTGGTTTAGATCACTTCCTGCAAACAGCATCACCACCCCTGATGAACTTTACCAATCCTTCACAAATAGATGGGAGAAAAAGAAGGACCCTCTACATATACTTGGTGAATATGACATGATTAAAAGAGGTCCTCAAGAGACAGTTTTGGAATACTGTGCTAGGTTTAACAATGTGTATAATGCAATACCTCAAAACCTAAGACCTCCCCCTGACTTGGCCTTATATAAATTTCCAGATGGATTTGACCCAGACATGGCCTACCAACTGAAAGAAAGAGCCCCTCAAACCCTTGAAGAAGCTCAGAAGGTTGCTGTAACAGTTGAGGCAAACCTGATTGCTAAGAGGAACAAGGCTAAACTAGAAAAGAGAGTTGCCTTTAAGGAGGAACCCTCAGCCTTTGACCAAAAATTAGATGCAATAATCTCTGGTATGAAGAGGTTGGGTGACAGGGTAGAGTCTGTGGAAAGAAAATCTTCATGGGAGGCACCCCCAAATAATCCTAACAGGAATCCAAAATTTAGGAGGAACCAAAATCCTAGTGGGGGCAAAGCCAATAATGATCCTGAGATAAGGCCTCCATTTCAAGAAAACTATGCTGAAACATCCACATCAGAAGAACAAGTGGATGACACCCATATCCACCTAATGGGTCTTGATGATAAGCACCAAGTCTTCCTAAGTCAAGAGGATCATGAGGAAGAAGACAGTAAACAGTTTCAAACAAAGTCAGGAGAATCATTTGATTTCAAACAAGGCTATGACACAGCTGTCTATGAAGTCCATAAACAATACAAACTACACAGCAGGACTGTAAACATAACACAACCTGAGAAAACCAAGGATAGACTACAGCCCAAGAGTGCCATAGTAATCGAACCAATGAATGCAACTGATTCACTCACTAAGGAAATAACCATTGAAGAAATCACTGAACAAACACCAAACCCTCTAGCTACATCGTCTGTACATTCCAAACCAAGCAAAGGACCTCAAGAGGTGATGGACAAACATAAGCCCCAAAATCAAGAGGAAACCATACCAAATAAAGAAAGGGGGCTCACCCATAACACTAAAATCCAAACTGAGAAACCTTATGACTTGGAAGCCGAAATTGGAAAACTAAAAATAGCCATCCCTCTGGCAGAACTAGCCAAAAATGAAATCTACAAACAACAAATCGAGAAGTCCCTCCAACTCACTCAAAACAAAGACAATGTAAATGTGTTGGATGACACCCCCGAATTACTCTTTGGCCCAGAGGTTAATGGAAAAACAACAGATCAGGGATACTACCATTTTATGTCAGCTTGCATATACATGACAAGATATTACACAATGCAATGTTTGACTCAGGTGCATCACATAACCTAATGCAAAAATCTGTCATGGAAAGACTGAACCTAGATATTACCAGGCCATACAAGGACCTCTTCTCATTTGATTCCAGCCAGGTCAAATGTCTAGGCCTAATAAAAGACTTATGTGTATCCCTGGTCCAATACCCAAACAAAACAATCTTGATGGACGTAGTTGTTGCTGATATCCCACCCAAATATGGAATGTTACTATCAAGATCATGGGGAGCTAAACTTCAAGGGTCCCTTCAATTAGACATGTCCTATGCTACCATCACAGTCTTTGATCAACCCAAGAGATTGTATAGAGAATATCTAATGAAATACATGGTCAGCACTACAGAGAAGCCTCAAAACTTCCCCATATATGTTGTCCATTCCGACATAGACTCATACATCCTTTTCAATGACAATACAGAGCAACAACAATGAAGAAACTCAGATAGCAAAACAAATCAACAGCTAATCAAGGAATCCTGACATACAAACATTGGTTAAAGCAAACAAGACAAAGTGCAAGAGGACAAAACAAATAATAATGAAACCATACATCAAAGAGATCAAAACTCAACAAACAAACTGCCCTAGAAACAAAACAATCCCACCAAATCAAAAGATGCCTCGAAACCAAACCAAAAAAACAAACCAAACTCCAACTCACAAATCTAGACCACAGAAACATTAATCAACACCCCTGAAAGAGAAATTATGGTTCCTAGAATTTGATGGGTCGGTTAATAAATTAGGGGCAGGAGCAGGAGTGTGGGTGCACAACAAACAAAACAGCCATGCAGAAGGTAGAGCCTACAGACTAAACTTCAGATGTACCAACAACATGGCTGAATATGAGGCCCTCCTACTAGGCCTCAAGTTGGTACAATCCCTACAAGCTACAAGAGTATCAATCCTAGGGGATTCAGACTTAGTTATCCAACAGGTCAAAGGCAGTTTTGTTACCAATGATAAAAGACTCAGGTCTTACAGGTCTGTTGCTACTGAGTTACTAAAGTCTCTTACTGAGTTCCAAATTACCAAAGTTCCAAGGGCACAGAACCTTCATGCTCATAGTCTAGCAATGTTTGCAAGTACTTGCAAGCTCCCTTTTGACCCCCATCACTATTTTACAGCTGAAGTAAAACATAGACCATCAATCCCAAACAATATTAAAGACTGGCAGGTGTTTGACAATGACACACAAATCAACAATTTTCTGACTTTACAAGAAGAATTTGCAGGTCTAAACATAGACACTGAGTCAGCAAGTCAATCACAAATACTTAAGACAGAAAATCAGTCACAAATACATGATGAACACAGCCAAGTAATATCACCAAAAACAGCCAATCAAATGCTACACCCCACAATCTTCAATCAACACAACATACAAGAAATCCAACAGGTTGAATATGAGGAGATAGCTGAGTTTGAAGCTGAGGTGATACAATTA
Organism: Pinus taeda; assembly: GCA_000404065.3. Taxonomy (NCBI): domain Eukaryota; kingdom Viridiplantae; phylum Streptophyta; class Pinopsida; order Pinales; family Pinaceae; genus Pinus; species Pinus taeda. The sequence goes on from APFE031358422.1 coordinate 6,036, forward strand.
AAAAACAATTTTCTTCCAATAGGCTTAGCCCCTTTGGAAGACATTTTTGATTCCAACGATGTCCCCAATAAACCAAAGTTTCAACCCCTAAACACTACTATAGAGGAGCATAACATAGGGACGATTGAACAACCCAAAATCATAAAACTGTCTGCTGCATTACCACCTGACCAAAAGCCCAAATACATTGACCTTTTCAAGGAGTTTCAAGATGTGTTTGCATGGAGTTATGAGGATCTCAAATCCTATGACACCTCTGTGATACAACACACCATCCCACTACAGCCAAATCAGAAACCTTTTAAACAAAAACTTAGGAGAATCAATCCTATGCTCCTCCGAGCAATGGAACAATAGGTACAAAAAATGTTCAAAGCAGGCATCATAGCTCCAATTAGATTTTCTGATTGGGTCTCAAATTTAGTCCCCACAAGGAAGAAAATTGGGGAAATCAGGCTCTGTGTTGATTTGAGAAACCTCAACCAAGTATCATTGAAAGACAATTATCCCCTACCCAATATGGATCACATCCTACAGAGAGTAGTGGGTGCCTCAAGGATTTCCTTGCTTGATGGCTTCTCAGGTTTCAACCAAATCTTAGTCCATCCTGATGATCAGAACAAAACTGCATTTACAACCCCATGGGGGACCTTTAAATATGTTAAAATGCCTTTTGGTTTGAAAAATGCAGGGGCTACATTCCAAAGAGCAATGGATATTGCTTTTGCTAAAGAGATCCATGACTTCCTTGTCATTTATTTGGATGATCTCACCCCTTTCTCAAAATCTGACCAAGACCATTTAAAACATTTGAGGCAGATATTTACAACATGCAGGAAATATGGAATCTCTTTGAACCCCAAAAAATCCTTATTTGGCCTAGAGGAAGGGAAATTATTGGGTCACATTATTTCCAAAGATGGTATCAGAATTGACCCAGACAGAATCCAGGCTATCCAGCAAATGCCCCACCCAAGGAATATAAAAGAATTACAAGGCTTATTGGGGAAAATCAACTTTTTAAGAAGATTTATCTCAAACCTGGTTGAGCTGAGCAGATTGCTTAACAACATGTTGAAAAAGGATTCCAAAGTCAAATGGACAGTGGAGGCTAAACAAGCTTTTGAAAGCATTAAATTTTCCCTCACCCAAACCCCTGTCCTAACTAACCCTCAGTTTGACAGAGACTTCATCATATTTTCCTTTGCCTCTGAACATACCATTGCTGCAGTTTTACTGCAGAAAGATGACCTAGGGAATGAGAAACCCATTGCTTTCTTTAGTAAAGCTCTTAGAGATGCACCCCTCAAGTACCAAATCATGGAAAAAAAAGCGTATGCCTTAGTCAAAGCTATTAAGGACTTTAGGATTTATATCCTGTATTCCCATATAATAGCCTATGTGCCAAGTCCAATTGTCAAAGATATACTTACTCAAGAAAACTTGGAGGGTAGAAGAGGCAAATGGATTGCAAATATCCTGGAATTTGACATAGAAATAAAGCCTACAAAACTAATAAAAGGGCAGGGCTTAGCCAAACTGATGTCTGAAACAAATTTCCAAGCCCTAGACATTAACCAAATGGATAGTGAACCGGAGCTGGCTACTCCAAAGATCAATGTAGCCTTTGAGCAATCCCCTTGGTATTCTGATATCTGCTATGTGTTACAAAACCTGTGTGCTCCCCCAAGGCTGTCCAGAACTAAGTGTAGATTCTTGAAAATGAAAGCTTTAAAATTTTGTGTCATGGAAGAAAATCTGCTTTGGAAAAACCATGAGGGCATCTTGCTAAATTGTCTGATTGAAAACGAAGCTAACAAAATCATGGAAGAGTTTCATGCAGGAGATTGTGGTGGGCATCTATACTGGAAGTCCACTATGGACAAAATACTTAGAGCTGGATACTATTGGCCATATTTTCTCTGATGTCAAGAATCCACCAATGATGTCACAAATGTCAAGTATTTGAAGGAAAGAGCAATGCTGCCACTACCTAGGCTATTGCACAGAGAGCAATTTCAGCAATGGGCCTGGATTCATTGGAGAAATCAATCCCTCATCTTCAGGCCAACATAGATGGATTCTGACAGCAACAGACTACTTCACAAAGTGGATTGAAGCAATCCCATGCAGACAAGCAAATGACTCCACCATCATACAGTTTCTTGAGACCAATATCCTTGCTAGATTTGGATTGCCTGACAAAATAATAACAGACAATGCTGCTGCTTTCAGGTCTAAAAAGATGATCAGTTTCTGCCACAAATTCCACATTACCTTGGGCCATTCTACTGCATATTATCCCCAAGGAAATGGTCTGGCAGAATCATCAAACAAAATCTTGGTAAATATGATCAAGAAGGTGCTGGAGGAAAACAAGAAGAAGTGGCATAAAAAGCTTGTCAATGCCTTATGGGCAGATAGGTTAACAACCAAAAGATCAATTGGTGTCAGCCCATATGAGTTAGTCTATGGATTAGAAGCCAAGTTCCCCTCATCACTAGGAATCCCTATTTTAAAGCTACTTCAAGAGAGTCAAGCTGAACCTAATGATATGCAAAGGAGAATAAATCAGATTAAATGCTTGCAGCAAACCAGAGATCAAGTTTTCAACAGAGTCCAAGTGTTACAAGAAAAGCTGAAGAAGGCCTTTGATAGAAGATCTAAGGCTGAGGATTTTAACATACGTGACAAGGTTCTAAAGTGGGATTCAAGGAGAGAGAACAAAGGAAAGCATGGAAAGTTTGATTCCCTTTGGAGAGGACCATTCCTCATCCAAGCAGTACAAGGAAATAACACCTACTTTCTTGAGAATCTAGATAAAACTGACTTGGATAAAGGTCCTGTCAATGGCAAGATGTTGAAGCACTATTTTGAATACCTCTCATAAATACAGCATGCCTACTCTTGTACATAATTTGTTGTATATATATCCTGTGTTTATTGTATATATTGTTATATCTAAGGCATGAGAATGAGTTCATTTCAAGAAACCTTGCAAATACAAGAAGGGACTGAACTGCATCATGTATTTTCAATAGATCAATCTACATTTTGAGGGATCAAGGATAAAAAGCTCCAAAGCTTGAAAAGCAGTAGCCAAAGAGGAAAAGGCATATTGACCTGCTGTTCTTGGTCTTTCAAGCAGAAAAACCATCCCCATGTGGAGCCACTGTTGGATACCTATACCAATAGGTTTCATATTTCATGATTGGCAAATTTAAGTGCGAAATATGCTCCACTTTGCTGCTACAAAGGTTCCATATTTGCAAGAAAAGACAAGGTGCATAGATGCCTTCATACTCATTGAAGTTCTGATGGATGGCCCAACAGTCTAATCTGGATCATGCCATGTTTTCAATTTATGTTGTAGAATAGAGAAAGAAATCTGTCCAAACTGTTTAATATTGGCAGATCAGTAGTTAGGCAGAGAAACTAAGGTTCCCAATTGTTTAATCTGGGGCCTTGGAAGAAATAAGGGTAGTGCTAGATAGGAAATGAAAGCAAAAAGCCAACGAAAAAGAAAAGGCATACAAGGGGTTTGCAAGTCCAAGTGCACCCTCCAAGAAGAAATAAAAAAATGCTAGGCAAGATAGTTGGGTAGGTAGATGGGGTTGCAGAAATGGTGTCCCTTCCAAGATCTAATTTGCTATCCATGCACAGGCAAAGCCACACAGTGGAGCATGTCTAACTCCCCTCTCTCCCTTTGTTTACCACTCATAACTAACACCCCTGCACCAGGTATGATCATAAGGGAAACTCAAAGTTTTATGGTGGTTCTTAAGGCCTTTAGAAGCCACATGTCTTGTGCAAAGTTCTTTTCATTTTGATCTACTCTTTACACTAAGTTGTTTTCAAGAAAACTCAATTGTATTGGTTTTCATTCACATTTTCCCCCCTCATTAACCTCTAACTCTATTATCTAGCTCCCTCTACTTCACTTCCCCTATTATTATAACACCATGGTGTATAAACCCTAAACAATGTATAAATATCCCCTCCTTGGCATTATAGCCATAATTTCCACTCCCAGGGCATTGAATTAACATCTGGTTAAGGTCAAGAACCCAAGTCTAACCCCTTGTCTCCATCTGAGCCTATCTACCTGGTCAACTCTCCATTTTTGCCTAAAAACCCCTTGGAGAATCCCTTTTGAGCACCCTTATACCACTAAAAGGCAAAAGGTTGATAAAACCTACCTTCCCCGCCTTACCCTAAGGTCGGGAGCCAATATGCGCCTTTTTTTTTTCATATAAATCCATCAAACCCGCTTATCCTAAGTTTTGCCTCCATATGCCTTGTATGAAAAAATTGCATGGAAAACCTTTGTTTTGCCTTTTCCTAACGTTGCCGGGCAAATATGATTTTATTAAAGAAAATCATCAAAAACTATTCGAAATCATTCATAAACTGGAGGGTCCCGCCGGGCGTACTTGCCGATAAATATTATATTATAATCCGCCCGCTGACTCTTATCCTCCGTGCAGCTTGTTGACCCGACAGCCGTCTGATCGCGGCCTTGCCAGATCTACGGCCAACAGGAATTTCGAAGGGGCCCGACGTACGACCTTTAAAATATGTTGACCTTATCCGCCGTGCAGATTCCTTGTCCGACAGCCGTCCGATCGCGCACCTGCAGATCAACGGTTCTCGTGGATTTCGGAAGGCCCCCGATGTCCGACAGATACCTTCCGATATCTGTCAGACGATTACGTCACGCGGGGACACGCGTAGCTCCCAAACTCCGTCGGAGCCCCCTCTGACAGATTCCTTGCCGTGCAGGAGGGGGCCCGATATGGCGACACCTGTCCACCCACGTCCCTACCCCGCTGTCACCTACGTCAGCGCCACGACCGCGCAACCTGTCCTCCATTCGTCCACCTGGCCGCCACCTCATCGCCCCCGTGGACCGGTCTCAGGCTGCCACATCACCTGATGATGTCCTGTTGACGTCATCCGACCCGGACCCACATGCTGACGTCATGCTGACGTCACTCAAAAAGCGCGCCAATAAGCCAAAAAAGGCCATATTTTCACGATTTTTCGCGTTTTTTTATCATTTTTGGTAAAAAGCACCTCTGCGCTGTTTGCATGCAAATTACGACGAACAGTTTACCAGCCAATCCCGGACCATCCACAGAAGCTCAAAGCGCGAACCCAACTGCTGTTTCGTCCTGAACAACTTGTCAAACAGGTATTTTCCCGTCTACCCCCTTGCAACCTGGTTTATTCACAGTAAATTGTAAAAATTACCTCAACACGGCACAAGCTTAAGAATTCACCGCAAAAAAAAACTTATCCAGCTCCCCCTCAAAGGATTAAAGGTCGAAATCTACTGGCAGAGCCATTTCCTGCTAAAAATCTAGTGGAAACCCTTCTTTGTTCGCGCAATCGTGAACTCATAACCTGCTCCTAAATTATCAAAGGAGGTCTGCTATACTCTGTAAGAAGCCTTCCCAGAGAGCCAAGCAGCATTCTATTCTGCTACAAATCAATCCTGCTACCCTACATTCCTCTAAATTCAACTTTCTCATATAAACACATTCGTTAGTTCTCAAAAGCATTCAAGCAGACATGGATACCCCTTCGGCATCAGTAGCCCTCAATGTTACTCCCCTGAATGCTCCCCAGAGAGAGCTAGATTGGCAAGACCTGGCAGACTTAGATTATCAAATCTCAGAGGATTGCCCATCTAAGTGCAAGTTCCACATTCATCTGCTAAGAGAGCTCAGAGCCAGACATAGAGATGGAACAGATATTTTAGGCATTTGGGAGTCCTCCCTCCCAATCTTCAAGTTGCCTCAGGTCAACCAGTTCCCTGACCTAATTCACTTATGTGTTGTATGCTATGACCCTATGCAGAGGGTTGTGCTCAATCCTGAAGGTGCAGTAGTGTTTTACATTACCCCTGAGGCCATCAGGGAGATGCTCCAGTTTAAAACCCAAAAGAAGTTGGTTCCCTTGTCCTTGCTGGACCTAATCAACCAAGGAGCCAAGATACTGACAGAAGCACAGATTCTAAAGTTGAATCAATTGTTTATCAAAAATTCTGACACAGTGCTGCACCCTCCCATTTTTGATGGCTACCTAAATCAGTTGGGTCTGGACTTGGCTTACATGATAAGCTCAGTGTTGGGATACAAATCAATGGAGTTTATTGCGGAAACTGTTTTAGTGATGATGACAATGTTTTCTCCCGGCAAAGCCCCCATTTGTTATGATTATGCCACATATATCTCAGACAAGATTCATGAGCAATTTCTACACTTATCCAGAGAGAAGGTGTTTAGATACACCTCATACATTTATCATCTCATTCTATACCACCAACATGAGAATTTCTACTTTGAGATCAAGAGAACTGATGCAGTAGGCAACCCTAGATCAGTGGTATACTGGACCTCAGTCTTCCACATCCTTGCATACTCTCCATATACATATTCTGAGTTCATTGACTTATTCATCCATCCAGCAATGTCTCTCTTCCTAACCTCACCACCCCCAAGACTCTCTGATGAAATGCAGAGGATTCTGCAACTATCCAGTGCCTACAGTATAGGGGATTGGTATTTTTACCAGCATTACACTGTGATCAGAATATATGGGTGTGAGCTGCGCCCATACAAATTGCCCAAGTATGTTCCTATGAGACTCTTTGCCTTAGAATATTTCATGCAATTTGGCAATGCTGATCAGGTGCACTTTGCAGGAAGAGGCAAAAAGGCACAGCTCAAAGTTAGAAACCAACTTGGCCACTTTGTCCTGAACAAAAGAGAAGGATGGAAAGAGGCAGACAGGATGTTAGAAGGCCTTGGCCTAAAACAAAGCTTCCTGTGGAAGCCATATGACCCTAACAACTTCATATCCATGAAAAGGCAGAAATGCAAACTCTCTGGCTATGAGCATGTGAGCTTGCTCCACATCCAAAGACATGCTAACCAACCAAAGTGGAGAAGAAACACACTGGAGGAGCCAGTCACCCAAGAAGAACTAAATGAAAGAGCTAGAAGGCATTTGTTAAAAATGGCTGACTTAGAATGTCCTTCTCAGGTGCTTTCTCTACCAAAGCCTCAAACAGGAGCAGCTGCTTCATCCTCTGCAACACAACAAGAGGCAGTACAAACTACAGATCAAGGGCAGAGCAAGGGCAAGGATAAAGGTATGGAGGAACCACAGGGCCAACAGGGCCAACAACAGTAGCCCCAACAGGAACAGCAACAAGGAGGCCAACAGGGCCAAGAAAAGCAGAAAGGAGAGGCCCAGATGGCTCCCCAGCACCAAACAGCGCCAGCGGCACCTCCAAGGAAAGACTCTAGGGTTGATTCCTCTGTCCTCCAAACCCCTCAAAGGGAGGACATTAGCAGGAAAAGAGAAAGGGAGACTCCCCTCACTGAAACATCAGACAAGAGGCAAAGGCTAAATCCCTTCTCAGAGGAGGAGATGCCAAGTATGGAGGCTTCTGCCAGCTCCATGCAACAGGAGCAGGATAAGACAGCATTGGGAGAGGTGAGCTCCTCAGGGCAGCAGCAGGGAACAGGTGCAAGCATAAAGCAGCAATTCAGGGATGCCAAAAGAAGGAGTGAGCCAATAAAAATTCTGCTCTACAATCACCTGCTAAACATGGCTCCTCCAAATCAGCAAAGGCTCATGTCTGCATTTGATGTGCAGGAGGGCAAAATGACAATGAGCCACTTCACTCCAACAGTGTAGCAACCACAAACGGCTGCAGACTACATCAGGACTAATCTGGAGGTCCTGTCTAAAGACATCCACCCAATGGATCAGATTGAGCTTCATAAGCAAACGGGTGAAATGGTTTATGCCACCTTGGCAGATAAGACCTTGGTTAACTACAGGCTACAAAATAGCCTAAACAACACTGCAGCACAGCTTGAATTGGAGAAGGCATCCTCTCAAGCTAAAGATAACAGGATCAAGGCATTAGAAGAAATAATAATAGAGTTTGGGCATGACCCCAATGATGTTAAAGCTGTAGAACAAGTCCTCAAGCTGAGGGATGCTGACATGGCAGCAATAAAGAAGAAATTGAAAATCCCCCCAACTCTCCACCCACAAATGGATGAGGTTGCCCAGCAGAGGCAAGAAAAGGATGCAGCTTCCTTATTGATGACACTATACAAGGAGCTGATCCAAACACAAGAAAAGTTGCAGGAAACAGAAGCCACATTAGAAGCAGCATTGCAGCAGAAGGAGGAAGGGCAATCTTCGAAGCCACCTCCAGAAACAATAAACCTTGAGGAAACCCCTCAAGACACTCTCCCTCCAAACCAACAAATACAACAAGAGGCTCCAGATACCACAGCACCAGTCACCTCAGCACCAACAATAGAGCAGGCTGAAAGCCTGGACATGCAGAAGCTGAGGAAAGAAATACAGGGACTGGAGTCCCAGATGTCTGAGCTAATCCAAGCCCAGGACAGCCTAGCAAAAATAAATGAGAAATATGACAAATCAAAGCAAAATGTGGCTGAGAGAGAAAGGGAGGTAAAGGCCCTGAAAAAGAGGATTTCAGAGCTGGAAAAAGAGCTCTCATTGGATAAGGTCACATCAAAACTCAAAAAGGTCATTTGGACCACCATTGGCCAATCAATAACAAACCAATGGGAATATATTGAGGCCATATATGAGCAAGTGGCACTCATAGGGAGAGCAGGAAAAGAACTGCACAGGGCAAGGGTAGCTCTAGGCAACATGCGTGAGATTGCCCCCAAGATGATAGAAGTGCTAAATTACAGGACAAGCTCCCAGCTAGTAAGAATGGGGATTGGGAACAGAACAGAGACCATTTCCCTAATCAAAAGAGTCCTGACAATGAGGAGCCTGATTCAGACCCTGGAAAGAAGGATCCAGGATATGCAAGATGATATCAATAAGTTTCAGAACAGGTTCATGGCTTTACAGGACAGGGGGCTCCCCAGCCTATTAGATTCAGGAAAATTACTCTCACATGAGAAATATGTCAAGAGAGTAAGCAGTTTTGTAGCAACACAGATTTCTGAAGCGCCCAGTACATCTTCAGAAGCAGGCCCAGTAACAGGGCAAATTCTTTTTTGATAGAATAGATAATTTATTTTTTATTAGAAACGAAGTTGCACATTTATTTGATGAACCCCCTCACTTCTATAAATATACAGAGGCTGATGAGACCATTGGGTCAATTTTGAAGCATCAGTTGCCTCCACCAGATACATGGCAGGAATTGATTCAATTACTGTTGAAACAAAGTCAGTAATCGCGGTTTTTTCCTCAACAAACAGTTTGAATCTCATACACAGCAGGACAAAGACACATCAGCAGGTATGAAGACAGGGGCTGAGCCAACTCAGCACAGGTACTCAGGCCACAACCGCAGGCTCAGCAGGTACAGGTGGCAGGACTGAGAAGACACAGAAAGTCAATAGCTACACAGCCACGTCACTCAGCAGTTATGCCAAGCGATCAACCGACTTCGTGAACCTCAAAGGTCAAATTTGCTCTGACAGGAGTTAAGAGCCTTTTTAAACTCATTAAGATTGTAATAACTTCTCATCTGCAAACCCTGTACGAGTAAAAGCAGATATTTTCTCTCTCAGGTGACTCAATGCCTGAGATATTTTGTAAAAACTTCTATATATTTCCTCTCTCATTTTGTTAGCAGGGGTTGGACTCCGGATGTAAGAAATCTCTTGAGATCTATTATGTTATTCCTCTATTGTAAATCTTCAGACAACTAATACAAAGATGATGGGATTTCCAAAAGCATTGTGTTTCTGATGTCTGGCTGATGTATGGCTGAAAGTTGCAGGATTCCTATGTATTCCATGGCTCAATAAGTTTTCTTGTTAGTCTTTGTTATATATACATTCATTATACTTTCATATGTCTTTCATGTGTTCCATGTACTCAATATCTAAGTAGCAAGGAAAAAGAATAGTCTCAGGACTTAATCGTTGATTACCCTGAGCTCAATCTAAGCTATTTCATATGTTTTCTTCAGTTATGGTAACGAAAGAGTAATTCTTAAATGCTACCTTTCACTCCATATCATCACAGTAATCTATTTGTTTTAGGAATTCAAGTAATTGCTCCTAAGCAATAGACCTCTTTCCCACTACCCAGCTCAGTGAAGAATTCTTAAATGCTCTTTGCTAGTTGTTTTTCATTTTCACCCTCACAATTTACATTTTGCTTTATGAAATACACACAGGCCCTGTAATCCCAGCAGCACTTAAGCCAGGATCTCAAGAAAGTAACAGCTACAGACCCCATTGCCCAATGGAATAGTTTCACCTACATAGAACACTCTAAAAGATATTAGAATCATCCTCCCAACCAAACATAAAAGACAATTAAATATTCACTTCATAACTAGCCTAAAAAACTCCATTAGAACAGTGACAAATCATAAAGAGAGAGCCCTCTCTGATTACAGCTTGGCTAGAAGCTGTAGTCCAAAGATTGGTTAGTAGTTATCCCGGCCGTATTCCCTTGGGAGTCAAAGGGAACAACCTGGGTGTTAACACATTCATAACCCACAAATAAAAGCAAGAGGCTCATTCACATGCTTATTGCCTATTGCCATTTCTACTCTCCATTGCCATTTTCCATTTTCATCTTCCATTCCTTGTCATTTTCATTCCACAAATAAGGCCTGCTTCAATGCAAATTATTGAGTCCATAGTCCTTTGAGTCTAAATTCTTTGTAAAAACACCTTGAGGCTTGCATGCCTTAATGGCAAGTCCTCATGCTGACAAACAATGGGAATACATTAATGTCCCTTGTTCGTTAGATCTTCTAGGTGACTCGACATCGACAAATTCATTCGTACTTAGCAAGATGTATTTGGGCATCTTGACTCTCATTGTCATCAATAGTGAGAGTTTTCGTGTTGACTAGTGGCATCCATTAATGGCCACTAAGCCAACAATTTCCTACTATGTTCGACATCAGAACATCTTTTCACATAGTAGGAATTGTGCCAACGAGTTTTGAAAACATGAAGACTATTATTTTCAGCATTTTGGAGCAGATTCAACAAGTTTTAATAGAAGCAATAAAAAGTCATCCTATCTTTTTATCCATGACTTCTCTTGTCTAGCCACTTGAAGAAGAATATGTCATAATTTTTCAGCCACCACACATACAACTCATCCATTCCAAAAGGTAAGTGAAGGTATGTCATTTTCTAACTTTTGATCATAGAATTCCATAAAAAGCTAGAATGATAATTATTGGAAAAACATTTCTCTTCCTCATTTCATAAAATTGCCAATACCATCAGTTGGGGGGGGGGGAATACATTCATCTTCATATTTTTCCATGTCCATATCATATTCAGGAGCCCACATACTTCCAACATATATATTAACTATTACATTGTTATTATGAACATTCAATGGCTTTTCAAAAAAGTGCTTAAAGGATAAATTGGACACAAACAAAATCATGGTTGTCACACAAGAACCAACCATCATGCAATCCAATAAAAATATACTTTGCAAAAATAATCAAAATATCATTATGCAAAGTTCAAAGATCAAAATAGAATGCAACAACAAAAGAAAAAAAAATGGTTGTAACACAAAAACCAACCATGTTGCAATTCAAGTAAAACACTTTGCAAAAATATGAAGTTATCAAATGATATCATGCAAAGTTAAGCCAAAGCTCAAGGATCAAAAGAGTTAATGTAATATATAATGCATGAGAACATGCAATAGCTTCAGTTGGGGGGTATGTTGAGTCTTGAAAATGTCATTCATTTCCATTACACTTTCACTATTATGTCCATTATATCACCTCCATTTCATTACTATGTCACCACATTCATCCCACTTTCATTATCATTGGGCCACATTTATGTTTTTCCAATCTTTATTAATTCTAAGCCTTTTAAGTGAATTTGTGGTTAAAAATTAGGAAATAATGTGCATAAGCTTATACCTAACCAATGGGCTGAGATTGTTGACATGTGTAGGTTGAAAGGAGGCTTCTAGAAGACCCTTATGCGGCACTCTAAGGCCAAATTCGAATTTGGGTGGAAAGAATCATGGGATCATGAGGATATGTGTCACATCTCCTAATTGTACTGTAACTCTAAAAAGACATGTGTCTT
>APFE031358423.1:0-13496 GCA_000404065.3 Pinus taeda
CGGCAACGGCGCCAAAATGTGGAGCGATAAAAAGGGTATTTTTAACACCTAATTACCTCACATTAATTGTCAACCCAGAGACGACTTTTTATTTCAAGAGTGTACTCAGTCTGAGGCGGCTATTTACTCAAGAGTAATGTTTAGTAGTACAACGTTCAGAAAACACAAGGGTAGACGGATGCTAAACTTAAATTACTTCAAAAGGATAAAATCACACAAGGCAGCTTATCAGTCAAGGGTGCGGAAGCGATAACCCATCCCACTAGAAACTGATGGAAAGGAAATTAGAGCATGGACCATAGGTCTGGGAGCTAGGCAGCGATTGTTGAGGCTCACTACAGCCTTAGACCTTCTCTCACACCAAAGCAACAAATGCAAATAAATGGAACGACAACAAGTAAAATGGAATAGCAAAAGGAAATGGAACAACAATAAATAGAACAACAATCAGAAGAACTAAATCTCGCGAGTCAAAACCAACTGATTCATACTCGGATATAACATTCTTTTCCCCTCAAGCAAACTGGATGGAATATACTTTATGGAACAACACTCATTGATGAATTATAGAACAACAATAATCAACCATATATGCACGCCTCACATTAATATAGTAATCTGACAATTAAGGATAATACAACTATGTCTCCAAATAGAATATCATTACTTTCGGATTCCAATAATCCGGATTGCAAATGAATCAAACGACAGTAATACTCAATACAGATGCTCTGTAACAGAAATAACTGGTTGCGACTAAAAGCATGTGATCAACTCTGAAAAGATTCAATTATACAATGCAGAGTCATTACGCAGATTTCCTGAGAAAAACCATAAATGCATTAATCGTAACAGAGCATAGCATAGCATATGAAGGGCATATCAGATTACCGAGTAATAAAGATAAGTAAACCACACAGAAATCAAGTTATAATGATACAAAAGCAAGTGTAAATATATGATACACAACAGCAGCAGCGTACTCCACCAGAGGCTGGGCCCTTAGCCGCCAGTGGACTCTGCTGGGTTACTTCAGAAGGAAAAGAGTGAACAGCAACGCCCAAATTATGTATTAATCATTAAATGGTAAAATCATTACAATAGTTGAAGCTTTGAGACTTACAGCATAAAACAATCCTTTCTTCCTCCTATCCTATCATGAATTCTTGATCCTAAATCTCTGATTCTAAATCCTTAATTCTCCATCATTCGAATCCCTCCATTATGAAGTCCTTGAAGCCATCCTGAAGCCATCCATCGTCCTTCCTCTCTGATCTTTGTTTTCATTTAAATAGAGAAAGATGAGAGAGCAGTTACAACATAGATAATTACAACATGATTTCTTTTACAAATTTGGGTTGATTCTAACCAGCTGATTAACAAGAAAATATATTTCCTTTCATCTCTCAACAAAAGCAAGACGAATTTGGGTTTGCAGCTGAGATTTGGAGGACGGCCGCAACTGCAAATCTGAGAAAATCGTGCTCAAAGAACCCTGCGTTTCTCCCTGTACAAGCCGAATTTGGGCAAAATGTTCTTTAGAAAAGTTAATTGGGCCCGTTCTGGACAAAACCCATGTTCTGGATTTTTCAAATTCGTCTTCATTTGCTGAAAATCTCAACCGCAAAACTGTCACTCCTTAAACCAGCGAATTTCTGAGTTGGCAGATTTAAAAATCAAATTCTCAATCTGGAAGTTACCTTGGAGGCTAAAAATGGTGAATAAGGTTATAACCAACTTAATAGAACTATCATTGATGAAATAATTCATAATCATCAATTTATTAGAAATAAAGGAGAATAAATAATATAAGAGCATGAATCATCATAAAATGGAGTTATATAATAAATTATAATAAAGGACATGATGAAGATTAGTGGAAATGGGTGGGATAAGTGTTCAAAAGTGATAATAATAATGGCATATTGACAGCCCAACAACTTTACATCGTTGCTCGGTTTTCGCTAGGATCAGTCACCCTCCTACTACCCCTAAGCTAATGGTCAAGTAGAGGCCGTCAATGGAATCTTAAAAACCATCATCTATAGGTTAGTAGGGAATCCTAAAACCCACTGGCATCGAATGTTATATCCTTTGCTACGGGCATACCGAACTTCAGTTAAAATGGATACAGGCTTCACACCTTTTCAACTAGCTTATTGCCTGGAAGCAGTTTTACCAATCAAGTGTCAAATTCCTTCCTTACAAATCGTCGTTGAACTCTTGACCAGTACCACTACCAAAGAAGAGCACCTGTTATACCTAAATCAACTGGATGAAACCTGTTGAGATTTCGAATTAGCACTTAAAGCCCATAAGCACCAACTCAAAGCCCAGTACGAGAAAAAAGGTCTGACTTGTGTTGTAATTTCCAATGAACATAAACTCTTTGATTGAACACTTGGGAAGGAAGTTGCACATGTCTATGTTTTGAGTAGGTTGTTTGATTGTTACATTTAACAATAACATTTTTTTCACTCAAATTGGGCTGTAGTTAGATCACATAACATATCACATATTTTTTCATCTATGCTCTTCTTCCATATGCGCTACCGATTTCTATATGCTCTTCTTCCATATGCGCTACTAACCTACGGCATTTCCTTTGCAACATCTAGTGCAAATGCTAGTTTATTTGTTCCCTCATCTCTTCTAACTCTTTTAATTAATTAATATATTTTACTTATTCTAACAATACTTAATTAATCTCATTCACATCTTCTCTCCTTTCCCAAGGGTCATTTTTTTTTCTTAGTCCTAATCATGTCCTTATTTAGCCTAGAGGCTCATTCTAAAACTTAGTATGAGGGGACTTGTAAGTTTATCTGTCCGTCCACGCCCCTTTAAAACAAAAAATATGTTCCAAGAATAATGTCTGCTATAATTTAAAAAAATCAATATGCTCTAAAGTAATTAGAAGTAAAAAAATGTATGATTGTTAGTGATCTCCGGAATAACACTGTGTGACATGTGGGATTTGTCCTCAAAAAACAATGTTGGGTAAACGAGTGTTGGGTAGCCTTTTTACAGGAAACAATAGTTGAATGTTGGATTAACGGTCAAAAAATAAATAAATAATAATTGACTAAATTTACGGACCAAATTTTTTGACTTAAATAAATAACCATATTTGGCCAATAATAATTATGATTTGGTGATTTTTGGAAATTTAAAATAATATTTTTTTTTTTGAAATAAGTTTTTGAAATTATTTATTATAATACCCAATGAAGAATTAGTTACGAATGTATGAATTAGATGTTTAAATCTTATACTTTTAAAACATATTTCAACAAGAGATTTAAATAAACTATTTGAAGATCTATGTTAATTAATTTATGTTGATATCAACTTCATATATATCTATATATAGAAAAAATATAAGTTTTTATGGTTAAAAATTTTATTTGGTCCTATATATATACTCTATTTAGCATTCAAAAATACAATTTAAACAATGAAAAATAACACGTTATATTTTGCACTCTAAATAAGTTTGCACGTGAAGAAATTTGATCCCTCTCAGTTCATGTTGGCTCATGTTGGCTCATGTTGGATCCCTACTTAAGATGGATCTATGTTGGTTCTACTTTAGTCCTAAGGATGAACGACATTAGTTGGTTCGAAATGTCGACCAAATCCTCATGATGTGATTAATCCGAAAGACATTATTATTATTTTAATATATTCTAGTTTGATATTATTTCAATAGTAATTTAAAATAAAATAAAAATATTTCAATATTAATACCATTTTGTCCTAAATAATTAATTCTTGTATTCCTTTAATCTAATAATATCTTAATTCTAAACAAGTAATTTAATAGGCATACTTTTAACTTTTCTTTTCTAGTATTAAAACTAGCCTAGATACATCTTAACTCCGGATCTACCAATGTGTCTCAAGATATTTAATCTCTCTCGTAGATCTTGAATCAATAGGTTGGTTTAATTTGCTCTATATTCCACATAAATATCATGGGATAATACCATGTGTTTTGTAAAAAACAATTCACGCGCGTTCTGATCTGGAGCTCTCGTGCCCCTGCTTCCTCAGCCCCAGCGGCCGTCCGCAGGCCTCCTGCTTGGCAACCCCTACTGCTGGGCTCTCGACCTCCCCTCCCGGCATCCCCGCAATCACACTCTGCCCTCCTTCTCCGGCCAGTGCTGCTGCTGGCACAGCGATAGCGTTTTGTGATCGCAAAGGAGTGTAGCCGCCGCCATGAGTGCGCCTGGGGGTGGGGAGCCTTCTCCCACCCCACCTATCTCTTCAAAAGAAGCTTTCAGAAGATTGCTTTTGCAGAAAGGGAAGAAACGTTTGACTCCAGAATCCAGAAATTCATCAAAAAGATTGAGGAAATTCTTGAGATCGCTCTGCCAGAAGACCAACCGATAAAAATTTCCCTAGCCCTGGCTGACAGAGGGTTGGTAGGACAATTTATGTGACATTGTCCATCAACAAAAACAACAGATGACTGGATCCAATGCAACTAGAGGCCCCAGTTGGAAAACAATGTGATCTATTATGCTGTTGGAAGAGGGTATTTCATTTTCGAGTTCACCTCCAAAGAAGATCAAGATTTGGCTTTCAGAAATGGTCCATATTTTATGGGAAATCAGGGTTTGTATCTTAATAAGTGGACCCCCGACTTCGATCCCTCAATCGATTCCCCTAAAGAGGTCCCAGTTTGGGTCTAGCTTCCCAATCTTCTGATCCATTGTTGGAGATATCACACCTTGCAGAAGATTGGAAATGGTCTCGACCGTTTCATTGGCAAAGCAGATAACAAGGGCCAATATACCTGTGCAAGAATCTACGTGGAAGTCGATCTGGAAGCTAGACTGCCTGAAGCAGTAAAACTTATAGTCAGAGAATGGCATCACTATCAAAAATTGGATTACGAGCAATTGCCGTTCAAATGTAGAACCTGTCACGAACATGGATACTTCCAAAGAAATTTCCCAAAAGCTCCAAGAGGGGACAAAGTTGATGAAGAAGGATGGAAAGAAATCAAAAAGGGAAAAGCAGTCCCAAAACTAACTGAGAAGAAAAATTCAAGGCCATTGGTGAAGCCCCAGCCCAAACAAAAAGCCAAAGAAGTTCCTAAAGAGGGTTCTTCCTCTGGGGAGAAGACAGATGCCATTGGGATCCAAGACGAACCAGAAGACTCGTCAAAGAAAGTGAAAGAAGTTGAAGCAAAGTCATCTCTTCCTCCATCAGAGGATGAACAAGGGGAAAAAGAAGAAAACAAGGAGCACATCAATTTGGGCTCTGATTCTGAGGAGATTTAGAAGATGGAGTCTCAGATTCATATAGCTTGCAAGTCACTCCTATCAAGTCAACTAGGGGTCAAAAATCCAAGAAGAAACAGAGAGAGGAGAAACTTATCTGGATGTTCTCCAAGGTTCTCAGAAAACTCTCAAAGGAATGATGAATACCATATCTAGGCGCAAGCATGGTAAGGCTCCAAAAGGAACCACAACCACCCAAGCTAGTAAATAATGAAATACGTCTCCTAGAATTGCAGAGGATTAGGCAACAAGTTGAAAGAAGAAGCTCTGAAAGACATTGTGAGGATGTACTCACCTGAAATCCTTCTCATCCAGGAGACAAAACTGGAGGACCTTCTACTCCTCCAAGCAAGCAAAGTATTTTGGCATAAAGGCCAAGGGAGAGTAGTCAGCGCCAGAGGCGCCTCTAGAGGGATTGCCTCCTTTTGGAACAGCTCCAAATATGATCTGATTCACGAAGAATGTTGCCGCCATTGGTTACTCACTAAGCTCCTCCATAAATAATTTGGCCACCAAGTAAGTATGTTCAATCTTTATGCTCCGGTTTTACCCTTTGAGAAGAAAATTTGTTGGGACTCGCTCCAGTGCTATCTTTTCTTGCACAATCCAGAAAATATTATTATTGCAGGTGATCTAAATGTTACGCTAGCTGCAGAAGAGAAAAAGGGGGACTCACTGGTCAGGGACCCAGCTAGAGAATCGGTTGAAGACCTCATTCTAGATTGGGAATTGGAGGATATCAAGCCCACATTTGGGAAATTCACCTGGTCAAACAAAAGGTTAGGCCCAGGCCACATCTCTGCTCGTCTGGACAGATTTCTTGTCCAATCCTCCTTAACTTGTGGTCTAATGGCCACCTCTAAAATTCTGCCGAACTACACCTCTGACCATAAACCCATTCTGCTTGAGCTCTCCTTGGATGGAAATCTTAGCCCCATTCCCTTTAGATTTAGTTCTCTTTGGATTCATCAAGAAGGATTCCAAGAGGTGGTCACTGAGGGCTGGAACTGGCAAGTTCAAGGATCCCCTTTCTTTATGTGGGAAGAAAAAATGAGGAGACTTAAAAGGGAGCTCAAGGAGTGGGCTAAAAGGTTGAAAACGCCCATCACCAAAAGAAAGGAGATGCATGACAGCTTAGCAGGCCACCAATTAACAATGGAGAATTCTGATGTAACACAAATCCTTCTTCAAAAGGAAGTGGAGCTGCAACAAGACCTCCATAGAGCAAGTAGGGATGAAGAAGAGTTTTGGAGACAGAAGTCCAGAAATCTTGGTTACAGGCCGGAGACAAAACTGCAAGCTACTTCCATAAGCAAGCTGAAGCACGCAAGCTCTTCAAAACAGTAAATAAAATTCACTATCAAAACACTGTGGTTAAAGATTCTGATGGCATAAAGTGAGTAGCCCACTCTTTCTTCAAAGATCTTTATTCTGCCCCGAAATACCCTCCTATTGATTCTCAAGCCTATCCAATTGATCTTATTCCTCACTGTGTCCAAGATTCCGACAATATCATGCTGACTGCTCCGATCAGTATGAATGAGATTAAAAATGCTTTGGATTGCATGGATCCAGATAAAGCCCTCGGCCCTAATGGGTTCACAGCAAGGTTCTATCTGACTGGCTAGCCTACAATTAAGAAAGACCTTCTGAGAATGATCCGTAAATCTCAGACCTGTACTAAGATTGGAGGCAGCACCAACTCGGCCTTCCTTGCATTGATTCTGAAAGACAAAGGAACCACCGATTTCAGTAGATTCAGGCCCATCTCTTTGTGTAATACAAGTTATAAGCTGATTACAAAAATAATAGCCAACTGTCTTAAGAAAATTCTGCTGGTCATCATCCCTGAAAACCAAGGAGGATACATAAAAGGGAGAAAGATTCTTGACAATATTGTGCTGGTGCAAGAAGCAATTCATTCAAGTTGTCATCGAAAAGAGAAAGGCATGGTGATTAAGCTAGATTTGACAAATGCCTTTGACAGGGCGAGACATGATTTCCTATTCTCTGTGATGGGGAAATTTGGCTTCTCAAAAGCTCTCATAACTTGGGTGAAAGCCTACATTGCCTCCCCTTGGATAGCGCCTTTGGTTAATCGTCGTTCAATAAAATTCTTCCAGGCCTCAAGGGGGCTAAGACAAGGTTTCCCCTTGTCCCCGCTTCTTTATGCCATTCAAGCTTTGGTGCTCAGCTTCCAGCTAGACTACTGTCAACAGATCCAAACTCTGCTATGCCTGAGAATGGCTCAAAATGTTAAAGACATAAATCATGCCTAGTTTTTTGATGATACTTTATTACTAGGAGGAGCTAGCATAAATTCTGCTATAACCTTCAAGAAAGAGCTAGACATTTATAGGGAGGTTTTGGGCAGCAATATTAACTTTCTAAAAAGCATGATCTATGGCTAGAACTGCTCGACCAAGGATTTGAGACATAGCAAGGCTTTTAGAAATGGAAAGAACCTTGACCTAGGAGTCATTTAAGTATCTTGGGATCCCAATCTTCAAATCAAATCCTAAGGTAGCTCACTGGATGCCCTTGCTAGACAAGCTAAAACTCAGAATACAAGCTTTGGGAGCCTCATGGTTGAATAATGCTGGGAAGGTAATCCTAATGAAATCTGTTCTCATAAGTCTCCCGGTTTATTAGACTTCCATTCTTCTAGCTACTAAAACCTTTATCAGTAAAGTGGATGACCTCCTTAGAAGATTTCCATGGGACGGAGGGAAAAATAATGAAAGAAGGCTCCATTTAGTAAATTGCGACACAATTAAGAAGCCATTCCTAGAAGGAGGTCTACAAATGCGGGATCTGGCAGCCCAAAATCTTGCTCTAGGCTCCAAGCTCCTTTGGAACATTGTCTCTGGGAATCCCAGTTGGAGCAAGAGAGTTCTATGGAAAAAATATTTTCATGTGTAGCGTTTGAGGTGTTTGGACCAGCCTCCTAGAATATCCAAAGGATCCCCAATTTTCAAACTCTATCTCATAGCTATGAAACATTTCGGTCAAAAGCTTTATTGGATTTCGGGGAATGGGAAAAAAAAAATCTGGTAAGATTTGATTCTTGGAGATCAGCCCTTGAATTAGATGGCAGATCTGGAAAATATCAGAGTTTGGCTTCAGGCCAACAATCTGGAAACCCTTTGGGACATCTCCAATTGGACAAATGATGCAGAAAGTCTATGGGATGGTTGGAATTTGGGGGAGGTTCCTCATTGGCTGGATGGTGAAGCCAAGTTATTGTTGGATCTGCTCCAAGGAAAATCTCCCTTAAAGGCCTCTTCTAAGGACAAAAGAGGGTGGGGTTCTCTTTCAGGCTCTTACTCAACAACTGAAGGTTACAAAAGTTTGATGGCTGTCCCTAGCATCCCCCCAGATCCAACTCAATGGAAATTTATCTGGTCTTTTCCTACTCTCCCTAAAATTGACTTCTTTTGCTGGACTATGGCGCATAAAAGTATCCTCACTGGAGATAACCCGAGGAAGCATGGAATGGAAAGTCCCTCCAGATGCCCTCTTTGTGTTTCAGACGAAGAAACGACTAACCACCTGTTCTTATTGTGCCCCTTTGCTCAAGAAGTTTGGAGGTGTGTCCTAATGTTAGGACCTGACAATATGGAGCTTCCAGGAAATCTTCATGACCTTCTTCGAAACTGGGCCAAGTTATCTCCATTCTGTCTCTCCAAAAAAAACCTTCTCAAGATTGGCTGGATGTGGATTCCCAAATTCACATGCTGGAAACTATGGCTAGAGAGGAACAACAGAATTTTTAGGGAGGAGAGTTGCAACCCGGTCAGAATTATCACTAAGATCAAAGCCCTATTGGGGGAGGCTTTAGAAACCAAACCCACCATAAGAAATGGCATGACTCTGGACAGCAAGGAAGATCAATGGTTAAAAGAGCTTGTTCCTAATCATCAGAATAGACCCATTAATCTTGCTAAAGGCTCTTCTCACTGGGAAATTCATCTAGAAGAACAGGAATTCATCAAATGGAGATCTGCTTTGGATGACCACTACCTTTTCTTCGATGGGGCCTCTAAAGGCAACCCAGGAAAGGTAGGTGGTGGTGGAGTTATCTTAAGCCTAGGTGGATCAACTGAGTTGCATTTTGCTTCGAGTCTAGGGCATGAAACAAATAACAGAGCGGAGGCTCTAGCTCTGTGGCAAGGTCTAAATCTGGCTTTTAAGAGGAATCTCCTCTCCATCTCAATATTTGGAGACTCCAAACTAATTATTCAGGCTATGAACTCTCAAAATATCCCCTCTCAGGTGCAGTTAGCTCCCATCCTAAAAACAATTAGACTAGTGTTGCCCAAGTTTCACAAAATCTCCTTCTATCATGTGCTGAGAAAATTAAACTCACAGGCGGTTGAGGCAGCCAACCTAGCCTCTATCCGGAGTAAGAGATCCCTGTTATTCAATGAGGTTGAATCGAACTACAACATTCCTTATTTCTGGAGATGTTTGGGCCTCTGTATTTTGTTGGTTCAGCTTCTCCAAACTCTCTGCTGCGACTGGGTAGGTGTTGGGGAGTTCAAGAGGGCCACCTCAAGGCTTGTTTACCAATCTTGGTATTTTGGATCACAACATAGCAATCCACCAGACATTTCAAAAAGAAAATGCAGTGATTCACGGGTTGATCCAGCATTCTGGTGTGGTGGGTCTCCTATCTGCAAGCTAAGCAAAAGCAGTGGAACTCCAAGGCACCATTTGGGAACAAAGCAAGTCCTCTTTCATTCCCCTATCTACAATCACAGTGTAAATCATTCAACAGGCTTTTCAAAAACCAATTCTACTGTCCCTGTCGCCTGTAACAAGGATCTTCCAGAGATTTCCTCCCGTTGGTTTTTTCTTCTACCAATCTAAAGGAACAGCAAAAAAGGAACAACAAAAAAACGGAACAGCAGAAAAGGAACAACAAAAAGGGAACATCATAAAATACAGCAGAAAAAACAGAACAACAGAAAAGGAACAACAGAAAAGGAACAACAGAAAAGGAACAACAAAAAATACAGCAGAAAAAATGGAACAACAGAAAAGGAATAGCAGAAAGAGGGAGATTGAGCTCTTGAAATACATGCTGAGGTGCCAAGAAGAGCTAGGGAAGAAGGAGTTACAGCTTAAACAAAATCCCCCCTTAATCCTACCTTTTGGGCTACTAAAAATCAAAGACCAAAGGTTTGTCGTCGGTTCTGACTTGCTTCAAGTATCAGTGTTTAAGCCCTCGGCAATTGTTTTGCTGATTTTCAAATAAAAACTAACCGCTTTTGTCAAAAAAATACCATGTGTTTTGTGGTTTAATTTTCTCCTTTAAATAAGTTGCATTCCACATGAATACCATGGAACAATACTATGTGCTCTCAAAAACCATGGGTCATTTTTCTTTTATTTTTATAGGGTTATTTTCAATTTGATATTTTTATTTTTATTTTAGTTTTTCTCATTTAAATTGTTTGCATTACATTACAATAATTTCTTATTTAATATTATTTTAATTTTTATGTAAAAAACACGAGGTTGCAACATCTCTACCATATTGAGTTCCCCAAACTTAAACCAATTAATCTACATCTCATAAGTTATTTAATTTTATTAATCTCTCTATCATTCAATTTATTTTCTATTTTCTCTAATTCCTTTAATTAATTTTAATTATTTAGTAATTTGTAACACTAGTTTTGATTAATTTTAATAATTATTATTTTTTTATCAATATGTAACAGTTACTATTCTAACATCCATTTCATTGACTTAATTATTTATTTGTTTTTGGTTTGGAATATTTTATATTATAATTCTAGCTTCCTATATTGCTAAAATTATATAACTCTATTTATATATAATAAACACAAAAATTTTAAGGTTAAATTTTTTTTAATATATTTAGACTTTCTTCTTATTATATTTACTTTTTAAAATATTATAGTAATATTTATATTCCTATTATATTGTTTATAATTTTTTTTCTTTTAACTGTAACGGTTATGGATTTTATTTATAAATGAAATGGAGAATGGGTCTTTGTCGTAGTGACCCCTATTACATGGTTATTATCCTTCTTTTGTTGCATTTGAAATGTGACAATTTCATGGATTTTGGAAGGAGCTTTCCCCATTTACAATTAAGATCCCTTTCATGAGAGTGCATCCTTTGTTCGCCATCCGATCTGCTTCACTGTTGGAGTTTCGGAGGATATCATAAAACTTGAACGAATCAAAGTCTAGCAAGACTCTCTTCAATCTACCCATGGTTTTGTTGAGTCCAACGTTGTTGAAAAGATCATCCTTGATTAATTTTTTGATTAAAATTTTTGAGTCCCCGAAGATTTCGATATCTTTAGCACCTTTCTCTCTAGCAATAAGACAAGATTTGAGTAGCCCAAGGATCTCAGCTTGATTGTTTGTTTTCAGGCCAAGGCCCCAGGCAAAAGAATCTCTAAAAGACCCATCCGAGGAGTAGATGATCCCACCAGCACCTGCGGTTCCGGGGTTCCCTTTGGACACCCCATCAAAGAATATGGTAGTTAAATTTTGAGCCCTCCACCAGCTTTGAAAGATGTAATCTGGCTCTCTTTCTCACCAGTTCGGATTTGCTTTCTAGGGTGTAAGGAGGTACTTTCGGGGGTGTGGCTCTAAGGCCAGCCACCTCTTTTCTTCAGGCGTGAGTAGGGGGTCATCTTTGTAATACTGCTGCTGAGCCGCTTCCAAGAGAAGAGCCTTAGCTTTTACTGCTACTTGAGTTAGAGAATGCTTCATATCTTTGAAGATCTGCTGATTACGTGCCAGCCAAAGCTGCCAACACACAAATTTGGCAAGCGCTATCCATACTTTGCGCCAGAAGGACTTGGGAGGGATACTTTGAGGGTAGCAAGTACTCCATGAAGCAAAGAGATCCGGAACAGAGATCTGTGGAGGGAGAGAGATCTGAAAATCTTGAAGTATAAGCCCCCACACCTCTTTGGCAAAGAGGCAGTCCAAAAAAAGGTGCTGGGTAGTTTCTAGATTACATCTGCAAAGCACGCATCTATGAGGCCCTTCGATCTTCGTTTTTACAAGATTGTCTCGCGTTAAAAGTTTATTGTGAGCCAGAGTCCAGAAGAAAAAATTTACTTTTGGTAGAGCTAACGGCTCCCAGACTTGTTTCCAAAAGGTAGGAGATTGATTGTTGTTCTTAGAGCCCTGAAGAGCTCTATAACCCTCTGTTGTTGTATAAACTCCTGTCTAACCCCATCCCCAGCTGTCCTTCATGAATCTGTTGACCGGAGCGGTGTCTTCAAGTAGATCCTCGAGTAAGATATGTTGATCACTTAAATGCGTAGGGACTTCGTGAAGATCCCAGCCTGCCCAATCACCATGATTGTCCCATATTGATAGTTCATAAATGTTGTTTACGCCTGCTCTTTCTAGCCAGTTTCTGCGTTCAGCAATTTCTTTGTTTTCTGCCAGAGGATCACACTCCATTATGCAGTCTTTCCATAGGTGAGTGCGCTTACTGTTACTAGGGATTCTGTACATGAGGTTTTTGAAGAATTTGCTACTTTTGCAGCAGAGCCTCCATACTTGCGTACAAGATGCTGAGCTCTCCAACTGCATTTTCCTGAGGGCGTCTTTGTCTACATATTTTGACCATAAAATGGCATTGATGGGATGATTGGGATCGTGGATCATTTTCCACAAAATCTTACCTCCCAACAGTGAGTTAACAAGGGAGGGATCACGTATTTGCAATCCACCCTCAACAATCGGCCTCTTGACCATGTCCTAGTTGACTAAATGCATTTTTTTGTCATTGCCTTTCCCACCTTGCCATAAGAAATCCCTGAGGAGGGTAGAGATCTGATCCGTTACATATTTGGGGGCCAAAAGAAAAGCTGCCTGATAAATAGGAAGAGCTGACAGCTGAGATTTGATTAGTATGGTTTTGCCACCTTTTATTAACCTGTAGCCTCCCCAAGCAGTGATTTTAGATTTGATTTTGCTGATGATGTCATTCCAGAGGGACCTCTTATTCACACCTGAGGAAATTGGAAGACCAAGATACCTGAAACTGTCCCATTGAGCATGTCCTTTCAACCTGAGAATCTTAGAGATATTAGTGATCTCTTGCTGCTCAGTATTCCAACTGAGTATTTCACTTTTACTCTCATTAATAGGAGCGCTAGACACCTTGCAATAACTTCTCAGCACAAAGTCGAAGGCC